>PVHY01016597.1:0-16593 GCA_004024945.1 Uropsilus gracilis
TAAAGTTATTCTCACATTTTAACATACCTTCTTTAAAACCTGCAATCTTAAACAAGAGACAATAGAGAGGAGAGAGACAACACCCTCTATCACTAAGACAGTTTATCCCCAAATGTAAGTGTGAGCAGAAGAGCAAATTTGGACAAACGAGAGATCAACTAAAGAGAGAGAGAAAAAAACTAAAGAGAGAGAAAAAAAATCCCAAAGTTTGATTTTATATGTTGATATTTCCTATGATATCGTCATTCTGAAAAGACTTGTTTTTAACATGTTTGGCATTTCCGGGGAAAAACCAAATCCTGCTAACCTTAGAGTGTGATTTGGGGATGGTGCGTGAATGAGTGTAAAAAAAGAAGAGAAGATAATATATGTCTAAATGAACTCGACCTTAAACTCTTCAATAAACATGGAAAGTCTTCTACTCTGTAACATTTCCAGCAGATTATTGGTAGGTTCAAATCTGTAGCCAAACTTTCTCATGCCTTTTTTTTTTTTTTTTTGGCTTTGTTTTTCACTATAAATCTCTTAGCTCTGCTTGCAAACTCTCTAAGCTCTGGTGAACAACATTTTCGGGGGGAAACATGACCCCTAGTTTCTCCTGGGTGCCCTCTCTCTCCTCTCTCAGTTTAAAACATGGAAGCTGATCACATTTTCAGAAAAAAGAAGCTAATACAGCTACCAGCCTGGGAGGTTCTTTCCTCCCTGACCTGTGGACCTAAGCCCCTCCTAGCTTCCCCCCAACCCTGCAGTTAATCTCTCTGCCCTGCGGGGACTCTCCAAGCTTCCACCCTGAACTCTGGGGAAAGAAAACAGCCTTTTTCGCGGGAGTTTCCATCACGGCCCCTTCCCTGCAGCCGGACTCGCTGGTCACGAGCAAGTGGACACGCTGTTTCCAGACACTGATGGGAAAGGATCAAACCTGCATCCTCAGTCCTACAGGGGGGAGAGCTGGAGTTGGAAATTTTTAATTCCGATGGACAGAAATGTCAGCTGGTCACAAGAGGGCAGCAAAACACACGGAATGCCCGCGAAGAAGCGCTGAAGTCCCAGCTTGGGGACTCCAGACGCTTCAGAAACGGCCAGAAAACGGTTGGGGGACGCCCGGGCTGGGGCCCACTCCGTGCCGGCGTTTCATCCCCCACCCAGGGAGTCTGGGGGACTGTGTCTCCCTAGGATCATTGCAGGAGGATCCACCAGCTTCTGAGGGCTTCTTAGGAGGAGCAACTGGTGGTTTTCACAGAGCAGCTCAAAACTTGGCAGCGGCTCCATGAGCTTCGCTGCGCCTCCGCTTCCGAGCTCCCCTCCCCGCTCAGATTTTCCTGTATTTAACAATAGGGTAAAGTGTCAATAAGATCCCCCCCCCTTTTTTTTTAAAGTAGGGAAACAGACACGCTTCAGCAGAGGCGGTAAATGCGAATGAATCACTTTCTAGTTATTAGACACCTTGGGGGGTGGGGGGGCAAAAAGCCCTGGCATTCCAGATGGGTGATGTGGGCAGATGAAGGGAACTGGGTTCTGGGAAAACCTGGCTTCTGTTCTCTGAACTGCTCCGTGTGGGGTTGCCTACATCTTGGGCATATTTCTTAACGTCTAGATTTCTTTGCCTGTAACTGGAGCCCAATGCAATAGGCAACTTCTAAGATGAAGGAGCGAATTCACGTCACCCACTGAGATCCCTGCTGGCATATGGGAAGCCTGCGGTGAAGTTAGCAATTAGGCTGTTGTCATAGGTGAACAACGCAAGGCTTTTCCCACTAACCAGAGTGGTAGACAGTGTGTGTGAGGGGAGGGGGGGCAGGGAGGGAGGGCTTTCCAGTAATCTTGGAGGAAGGAATTGCTACCCCAAGGGCTCAAATCCAGGCCAGTCTCCACTGGAAGACCTTGAACTCATGAGCATGTGGGTCTGTGTATGTTCCACATCCTCAGGGCACTCGCCGGCTATAGGATCCTGTGGTGGTGGAAATGAATTGACTCACATTCGCAGTAACATGGATGGAGCTAGAGGGAATCATGTTAGCAGGAATAAGCAGAAAGAAAGGAATACTGGATGGTGTCACTTATATGAGGGATATAGGGAAAACAGACAAATAAATGGGCAGGAATAATTTAAAACTGTCAGCAGAACTGAAGCATAGAGGGAGAGAGGGGGAGGAGGGAAAAATTGGGGGAGGGTTGGGCACAAGAGATTAAGATGGCTCAGGTATTAAGGTGGTGGGAGAAGGTGGTGGTATTAAGGCATTGTCGGGGTAGACAAAGATATATGTGTGTGTGTCCGCAATCCAAATTTTAAAAAATTATAAAAAACAAAACGAAGAAATGAATTGGCTCAATTATAGAAAAAAGATAAAATGATGTCTCAGATCAGAACATGTACCTGGGATGGTTAAATCTTTGTGAGAAGTGAATTCATGGCACTTGCTCCATGTTTGCACTCTCTGTTCAGCTACAATGCATTCCCTTTCTTTTCACTAGAGGGGCAAGACTCCTCCCTGTTCCCAACTAGAGATGTCACCCTCCATGCACACCTCCAGAAGCATGTCCCTCACGACGTCCGTTGAAAAGCACACGGAGTTGGCATTTTCAATAAAAAAATATACAAACAAGAGCCAAAGCAACACCGTTCCTTCTGCCTAATGCACCTTGTTCATCCACATACTTTTCATGACAGCGTTGATCTACAAGTAAAAAGTCCCTCATCTGTAGACATTCTTATCCCCCCCAGAGAGGGATCTGAGGGGAATGACAAAAGGCCTTTCCTTTTGATGTTGATGTTTCCTTTGATGTTGATGTTGAAAAAAACATTTGATAAAATTTTGGTGTGTCTTCCTCAGACCCTAACTTCTCCATGGACAAAGCGAACATCACCAGCGCAAACAGGTACTGACCTGTCCATTCCACCTGGGAAAATAGTTCACTGTGATAAACCCAAATGGTCTCTGGACACTGTGACATCAGTCTCAGAGGGCTTGGGCTTGACGATGAAAGACCTTAAAATAGCTTCTGCATTTTTATTGTAGACTTTAAAACTCATATTTAAAAGTGGTACTTGTTTAGAGCTTCTTTGTAATGGATCTTATTTTATTCTCCAGTCTTCTTGACATCCTTATTGAGAAATGTATATTCTGTGCACTTTTCTGTTCACAGAGCAAAAGGTCTTGGTCATCATGTTGGACAGTGGTGGTAAGAGGGTGGTGGAATGGACATGAATGGCCTCTGCTTTCTCCGAGTTCCTTTTATTTTATTCTAGAACCAGGGATGTACCCTGAGAAGTACATGGTACTTTTGGCATCTCTTCCTGCAGCTGAAGCTGCTGCGAAATATCATATTATATTTGGTAGATTCTTTTTAGGCACTTGAGATTATTTAAGTGTATGGGAAGGATTTCTATCAAGGATGTACAAAGAAAATTCTATAAAATCTAAAATAGTCGGATTTTAGAAAATATATAAAGATTCTTGATAAAATGTTTCTCTTCTCCCATCAGATCTTTCATTTAAAAACTACAGAGACACATTTTCTAGCTTTAGATAAAGGAGATTCTTAAGTCAGCCCTCAACCTGGGAAAATGTTCTCACCAAATGAATAAATCAAAATGGACACTGATTTATTTAATCACAAATGTGTCTGTACAGATCTCTTCTATATATCTGGTCTTCATCTCCATTTCTGGCATGGAACTCTTCAAAATCCTTGGAATTCCCTAAGTGATGAAAAAGGTAAAGGAAGCTTTTGTTATGTTAACGAAGTAACTTTTGGGACCCTCATCTAAGGAAGGGGTCTGGTTGCCAGGACAACCAACCACCTGATTAGAATTGAAACTTTCACTCCTACCCCTGGGCCTCTGGAGAGGGGAGAGGGACTGAAGTTTTAATCAGTACCCAAGAATCACTGAGTTAAGCAATCATACCTATGAAATGGAGCTTCTACATAAACCCAAAAGGATGGGTTATATATTTTTGGTAATAAACTGATAGTCTAGTAGGTAAAATGTCTTTCTGGGTCCTGTGAGTTGCTCTAGACAATCAACTCAGCCTCAGCAGGGGGTTATGGAACCTCTGATTTACAATCATTTGGGCAGAAGCATAGGTGTGTGACAGGGTCAGAGTGAGGAGGAGGGATTCTTACAGGACTTGTTAGCAGTAGAATGAGGGGGTACCCTGTACCCCCTGAACAGCATGCTCTAAGTGGGTACTGCCATCTGCTGTGCAGGCAAAACATATTCTAGTACATCAGACCTTCACTAGAAAATAGCTTGAATATAGTTGGTATGCAGTAAAAAGAATAGAAGAAATCTAATTAAAATAGTTCCCAAATGAAGCTCTCAAAGTCACCCATACCCTTGTGGAAAGTCACCCATGCATGCCCTTATGGGCAAAAACCCAGTCAAACAGGTTAGTCCAAAGCAGACCACTGAGGCCTGAAAGCTGCCACAAGTCTAAGGCAACTTCTGGGAGGACACACAGGTAAGAAGAAATCAAGCAAGTCTGGAAGGAAAAGAGCAAAACAGAAAAACAAGTCCAGATAAAGGCTGCCATTTCCTCCTGGGTCTCTCACGCATGTCTCTGTCTCTCTCAAGCATCATCTTCTATGTCTTCTAAGTCCCTGGTACAAGCTCAAGGCCAAGAAGCAAGGGTGGTGTCTCCACATGTCTTCTTTGTTCCACGTGCCTCCTTTAGTCTTCCCCACACTACCTAGCTCCAGTCTTCCTTGGTGGGGCAGAGAACCTGGAACCTCTCTTTATTATTTGATGTCACACATTTACAGATTGAACTTTTAACCTGTGGATCCTGGTCCAGTGTCCTGGTCAAGGGTGTCAAAATTGAGTAAAGTTGCAGAATTCCCAGCTGGTGTCCAGAGAGTTGCATGTGGTATGTGGGGAAACTCCTCACTTTGAAAATTGGGTCCAGCGATTGAGAAGAGTTGGTTTCAGAGAGGGTGAATTTGCTAGAATGACTCTGGCTCACAGGAAAATATAATTTGGAAGAGAGAACAGGAGAGGGTGAGGGAGGAGGAAGCTTTGATTTCTTGGTGACTCAGGATACTCGTGGTGTGGAATAGCAGCTGTGCTGTGACCAGTCACTAAAGGTAAAAGTCACCCATAGAATTTAGATTGGAACCAAATGCCCTGGAACTTGTTGCACTTAGTGCAGAAGGAAATGCAGATGGATAAGAAGACCAAGTATTAGATCTGTTTATCAGAGTAGCTAAGAGAATGTAAAAGAAAGTGCTTTTAAAAATAACCTCCCTGGACAGCCATGTTGATAATCTCTTTACCCCACCCTGGGCTTTCTGAGTCCAGGGTGACTTAATTCCTCCTCTTTTTCTGATCTATGTCTTGTGTTTCTTAAATAAATTTCTCTCTCTCTTTCTTTTCTTTACTTTACTTTTCTCTTTTTTTAGAGTCTAGGTCTCACTATGTTGCCTGGGGAAGTCTTGAACCCATGGAGTCAAGTGATTCCTAGCCTCAGTCTCCCAAGCAGCTGGGATTACAGGCATGCACCACTGCGCTCAGCTAAATTTGTCTTTTTCAACTCACTCACCTGTGTGAGTCCTTGGAGAACTTTTTATGGCTTCACAAAACAAAAATCTGGTAAGTGGGTTCCAAGTGAGTTCCAAACCCAGCACCACCAGGGACCATAGTTAAGCTGTATTTCTTGCAGGTGGTTGTGGAGGGACTAGCTGGATGAGTGGATAAAAGCCACTGTAACATCTGTTTACCCGGAGAAGGGGGGCTGCTGCTATAAATGCCAAGAACACCCTAGATGAAGCAGTTGATAGGCTTCATATGCAAGCCATGTGGGACTAGCTTCATGACTGAAGCACTCACTCACTGAAGATGCTGTTCCGATCCAGGCTATCAGAAAGCTATAAGGTCAAGTTAAAAGCTGAGGTCCAGGGGGCCTTTGCTCTTGTCCACCTCATAGAATCTTATTACCACTTAACCAAAAAACAGTTCCCGAATCTTGGTCAAATTTGTATTTCAGCTTTCCCCTGGGTCTTATAGATGCTATGAAAGCATTACATTAATTCAGAAAAGAATGGGAAGAGGCCAAGAATTGAGTGAAGAAGTACTTCCCAACAAGAAGCAAATTTTGATTCCATATCCTGGTTATTATCAATAGCACTGCAATAAACACTCGTGTACAGGTGTTCTTTTGAATTAGTTTTTGTAAATTTTGGGTAGATTTCTATAAGTGGGATTGCTGGATCAAATGGAAGTTCCATTTTCAGTAATTTAAGGGCCCTCCACATAGTGGCTGGACCAGTTTGTATTCTCACCAGCAGTGTAAAGTCAAGTGCCCCCAAATAGATGAATGGATCAGAAAGCTGTGGTATATGTACAAAATGGAATATTATTCATTATTCAAACTTATATCATTTGTAGCAACATGGATGGAGCTAGAAGGAATCATGTTAGCAGAAATAAGTCAGAAAGAAAAAGAGAAATGCTGGATGATCTCACTTATATGAAGGATGTAGGGGAAAAAAACAAAGAGACAAGAAAAACTTCAAACTAACTATTGGTAGAACTGAAGCACAGAACAAGATAGGGGGAAGTCAGGTGTGGGATGGGCACAAAAGTTTAAGATGGTGGTTCTTGGATGATAAGGTGGTGGGAAAACCCCAAGGTAGACAATGATGTAAAATACACACACATATCCAAATATATATATATATGTATATATGTATATATATATATACGTGCAATCAATTGAAAAATAAAATAAAAAAGTAATGTTAAAAAAAGAAGCAAATTTTAGACAGATATTAAGGAAAGAGGTGAAGAAAGCAATATCAATAAGGGTGAACTGGAGGAATAAGAAAGGGGAGAGTCTTGAAACTGTGTTCAGAGCTTTCTACCCCAAATTGCTAGAATTTCCTCACAGCATGTCCCACACTAAGAGGTCACGTCACAGGTAGGACTTCATTTGCAAAGGAACCAGGAAGAGAATCAGAATCGTGTTCTTTACCCTTCCTTTCCTCTTCCTCCTCCTCCCTGTTCCTCTACTCCCCCTCCTCTTTCTTCTTTAAGAAATGACATAATTTAGAACACTGCCACAGAGGCTTTAAAACATGTACTTACCTTCCCATTTTGGAAATGACCTCAGGGAAAAAGTGATGTAAAGGAAGAAAGAGACACGTTAGTTTAGAATGGCTCATCCCTTGGTGACAAGGAGTGTTTTAAGAAGGACTAGTCTCTTGTAGCAAGATCTTAGTGTAACTGAAGGCTGCATCTTATCAGTGACATGTTTGTACTCATTTGGACTATAAAACAGTCATCTCACTGTGTATATGTGTGTGTACCTGCAAGTGTGTGTGTGTTTCATAGAATTATTCACATGAACCCTTGGGGAATGGAAAGTAAGTATCTCATCCCAGTGACCTAAGGAAGAAGAATTGTGGGCTATGAGAGTGTGCAATGACCACCAACCAGTCTAGAACTTCAGCTGTGTTTACAGTGGTGCCTTAAACACCCTCAGTCCTTTCCCAAGCTGTAGGTACATCAACTGCGCTTTTAAAATTGCTTTAGTGAAGCAACTCTGGTTGATGACATCATGTTGACTAGACTTGTATACTGTGATCTGTATTATTTTGACTGTCCAAACTGAGGTTGTTTGCCTCTTCCAGTGTAGGAGACCAGTGCTTTATCAGGTCACAGGATCTGCATACACACAGAAAACAGGATACTCTGGAAATCTGTTTGGGGACATTCCTTTGGAGATGTAGTTGTAAGCCAGCAATTAGACTCTTACCTGATGTAAACAGAGGCTGACACCAGGAGATTTAAGAGAAGAAAAAGTCCTCTACCCATCTGGGTAGGGGAAAGGATTTATATTGGCTTGGGCTGATGCTGAGAACAAAGTCTTAGTTGTGGAAAGTGGAAGCAGGTAGAAAGATGGAGCTTCGGATAAGAGGAACACCTCCTATCTCTCTAGCCCCCTCTGGCACACTAGAGGGTGGGTGATAGCATGTCTCTTACCTGTCACTCAGCTTCCTCTTTCGAATGTCTCAAGAGACACATGACCTATTAGTGATGACTGTTGTCCTCACAGGTAAATTCTCCTGTTGTCACGCATCCCCACATCCTCCCTGCTGCATGTCAGGTACGCTTTGCTACTTCCTCATTACATCACTGTAACATTTCCTTGCTGGGGTATATAAGGGGCTTCACAACTTCATTAAAGTTGGACCTGGACATGTTTCCCAGGATCCCGGTGCTGTGGGATGGCCTCACAGATCACTGTCAATCTCTTCCATCTTATTTTCTTCTTATTTTCTCATTGTGAGCACAATGAGATAATGAAGAAGTAAGGAAACTAGATTCCATGATACGTGACATAGGACAGGAGGATGGAGGTTACAGGAAAAGTACCTGTGGTGTAAATAATTTTATCTTCCAGGGATGTGTCTGCTTGGTGGGACATTCCTAGGAGGGTAAGGGGCTGTCATCACAGATAAAGGACTTGCCATAACCATCTCTGGTGTGCCAGAGAGGATGAGAAAGATAAAGGTGTTCCTTTATCTAAGGCATAGCTCTTCATCTATGTCCACACCCCACAAAGATGAAACACACTCTCAGTGGGTAAGAGAACTTTAATAAAATAATGTGTTATAGAGAGAGGAGAAAATAAAGAATATAATTAAATTATATGAATATAGTTAAAACTATGAATATATATATATAATATATGGTATATATAAGATATAAATTATGAATATAGCTGAAACTATATGAATATAGTTAAAATATATATACATACACTCAGAGTTACCCACCCCTCATGGATAGATGTTCAGTCAAAGAGAGTTGGTCCAAAGCTTTGTTCATTTTTTATTAGTATCTAAAAATACAACACAGTTTTTTGTATTAATTTTGTTGTTTATGATGTAACTGAATTTTCTGATTAGTTCTGCTAGTATTACAGTGGCGTTTTTAGGATTTGCTCTATAAAATATTATTTACAATTAATGAGCTTTTCTTCTTCCTTTCCAATTTGCATGAATTTTACTTCTTTTTTTTGCCCAGTTTCTCTGGCTAGGATTTCCAACACTATGTAGAACAGAAGTTGGTGAGCCCGAGAAGGGAAGGTTCACTCTTCACTGTTGAGCATGCTGTCAGCTCTAGACGTCTGGAGCTGTAGTTGTTTAAATACCCCTGTTCTCTATTGCACTAGTTACAGTAACTAGGATATGGAAACAACCCAATTGCCCCCAAAACAGATGAATGGATCAGAAAGTTGTGGGATAGTTACATGATTAAATATTTTTTGGCAATTCAAAAAGTAAAATAATGGTGCATTTGTGATAACATGAATGGACCTAGAAAGAATCATGCTAGTGGAGATAAGCCAGGAAAAAAAATACTGTATGTGGGATTTGGGGAAAACAAATAAACAAAAGGACAAGTAAAACTTAAAAACTCACAGTCAGCAGAACTAAAGTAAAAGGGTGATGGGTAAAATCAGGGGAGGGGTGGGGGATGGGCACAGGAGATTAAGGTGATGGTTCACAGATGACAAGGTGGTAGGAGAACCTTGGAGTAGACAATAATGCAAAATGTGTGTGTGTGTGTGTGTGTGTGTGTGTGTGTCTGTGTGTGTACTGGGGGGATTTCAGCCCACTGTCTGTTCTGGGGTGATAGCCTGCCCTGAAAACATGCTCCTTTTTTCTCTGATGTCATTATTCCAGGAAACCCAGGAAACAAGCCCCGAGGTCCCCTGGGCAGGTGAGGTGGATGAGGGCAAACACCTGTGCACAAGAGGCCACTTCCTTCTAGGTTCATGGGTGCTCAGAAGCAGGGTGGAGGGGGAATGGGGGCACCTCTGACCCCAGTGAGGCAGAGGGGCATGACAGCCACAGCAAAATAGAGAGAAAAAGAAATGGAAAAAGGAAAATGTGGGCGCCCACCAGAAAACAAAACAGAAAATGGGCCCCGGAGGGCTCCTGGCTGTGTTTCAGCCTCTACTTTGATGCAGGCACCATGATGTCAGTAAGGGACTCTGGTTCCTGCCTCGGCAGGCCTGCTGGCAGGCACGTCCCGGCAGCCAGACCTTCTTGAAGCTATGCTCCAGGCCTCTGTGGCTGGCGGGCTCACATCCCGTGGGTCTTCAAAGGTACATCTTTGGGGGACATGGCTCTTAGGTACAAGTCTTAAAACTTGGTGTGAGTAGTGTGGAGTTGGAACCCTTTACTTCTCTGGGAGAAGCTATGGGGTCCCTAACGACTGTGAGTAGCTGGAAAGAGCTTACGCAGCTTCTCCTGCCCACTTGGGTTGGTTTCTTCTGGTTCAGTCAGCCAGCCACCCCCCTCTTCCGCCCCTCTCTTCTTCCCTTCCCTCTTCCTCCTCTCCCCCTTACCTCCAGGCCCCTGAAAATTTTTCTCTTTGTAGCTGTAGATTTGGTGTGTTCACGAGGAGGTGAGCTCAGAAATTTCCCATACTGTCATCTGGAACTGGGACCTCAGTGTCTAGCTGTTATCATGTTTTGCAATACTGCCCACTTACTCATTAATGACATCTACATCTCACTAGCAGTGTAGAAGATCACCTCGGTTCTCCCTGTTCCTGAGTGTCATCATTAAAGTGAAAACAATACTAATAGTGAACATTTTAGCTGAAGTCTGGAGAAAAACTAGGCTGTTCAATTCCGCCATTTTGAATGTTCAGACTCTTGCTGAACCAAGGTCTTTTTCAGGAACTCACTTGTTACCAAATGCTTTAGAAACAGTGTCAAGGCAGAAGCTTGCTGTGTTCATGTTGATGGGGTTGTGTATTCATTTATAAGAAAGGTCACGTCTTTCTTGCTTTATTCAAAGGAGCGGAAACTGGCTTGTTGCCAGGTGGGATATCCTGATTGGAAGTCAACTCTGACACTCAGTTTGCTCCTTCCTTATCATCTTTTTGGTAGAAGAGCATGTTGTCTACACGTGCTGGTTTGCACACACACACCACACAGTGCTCCAGACACATGATCTGTCTTAGTCATCCTGTGTGACTCTGAGACCTGAGGTGGTGGGAGAGGAAGTAGGCTGAGAAAACTGGAAGTTCTTCCTGGTAAGTCCGTATCAAACATGAGTGTTTGGCCCATGAACAGCTGTTACATGAATTATTTGTATTAATAACAATGAGTAATAATTAAAAAAAAATTCCTGTGTGCCTGCCAACATTACATTGAGTGCTCTATCGTATGCTTAGGTCAAAGTCCTTGTTAGACCTTTTTGAATGACCTTGAAAATGTCTTAATTTGTAGGACACTTTAGGGGCCGTAGAATATTTTCCTATCGGTCTGCTCATGTTAGGAGCCTTGTTTTTTTCTCTTGTCTTTGAAAATGCTCCATAGAAGGCCTTCTGTAGCTTTCTTCTGTTTCAGCTTTAGAACTGAAGTCTTTAAAGAAATGATGATGGGTCCAGATCTATTGCTTAATGGAATATTTAATAGAATAGCAGACACATTGAGCTGTGGTGACACTTTAAATAATGAGAAGATATTCCAGTTCAGTGTTGTGTGGCAAGAGAGGCTTCTACACAGTGCCTTTCCCACTGGAAATCAACACGAAAAGTCCTGTGGATCTTGGATGAGAAGAACCCCCAAACATCTTTCATGTAAGACTGGAAGTCTAAGATGTGGTGTTCTGGCTCCAGTCCAGTGCAAAGGGGAATTTCAAGAGCGGGTTCACATATTTGTAATTTTCCAGCTTGAAGCACTTCCTATCCTGGCCATTTGTACTTGCAGAGAGCCGGCAGCACAAATTGGTTGTAAAGAGGGCAAATGCTTTTTGGTATCTTGAAACCGAAAAGTGCTGTGGGATGTTTTTGGATAAAGAGTTCAGGGAGATCATTATTAATTTTGTAACCACCGTGTGGCTATTAGTGCAGTTCTAGGCTTCCAGTGTTTTATTAGTGTGGTTTCCATTATTAGTTGACTTGGAGAATCATAATGAATTATTGATGTCATTCCACTGGGTGGAAGGCTAGTAAACTAGAAGGAATAAAAAAGGCATGGAGTTTGGTTGTTGTTTCTAATCCTAGTTGAAAAGCATGGAAAGATTTGCTAATGACAAAAAGAGTTGTTAATTACAGTAAAGAAATGGCCTTGGAGAGGACCAGCAGTGGAAGTTTCAGAGGACAGAGAGGTGTTGGCTGGTCTGAGTAGCAAAATAGTGGTTCTGGCAACAAAATACCATTGATTGATTGAATTGCAAAAGGTGGCTGACAATGGGTTGAAAAGATACAATCCAATCTCTTCCCTCTGTAGGGTGAATAGCTTTTAAAAGACCAGAAGAAATGTTAAGAGAACCCCCCAACCCCCCAAGAATGCCCAGCATGGTGGCTCGCGCCTGTAATCTCAGTTCCCTGGGAGGCTGAGTCCGGGGATCACATGAGTCTACGGGTGTGAGACAACCCTGGGCAACATAGTGAGACCTAGTCTCTAAAACAAGAGAGAGAGAGAACCCCCCCCCAAGAAGATGGACATGTGGAGTGTCCTGCTTGGGTGCTTGGGGGTGTCATCACAAGAGGCTGCTCTGCTTATGACTGAACTTGATCCTTGTGACTGCTCAGGAAGAGAAGAAGAACAGAGGCATTTATATAAGAAATAAAGCAGCACTTGCTCTTTGCTTACATTTGCAAAGAGACCCTTTAAAAGCCCTTGTCCCTGGGTGCTCACCATCCTGTCACTGTCTCTGGATCTGCTTAGCCTAGGGCATGATCTGTGCTTGTTTTTGAATTTAACTTTCTATAAATGGAGCCACACTCTACACACAAACCACAACCTTCTGGTAGCATATCAATGTCCATGGAGGCTGTTTTTGTGTTAGTATGCATAGAACCATCTTTGTTTTAAGCCTTCTGCTACATTGCACAGTGGACTATCCATTCTTTCTCCCATAAATGTACTAGAAATGGATATACAGGTTATTCTGATGCTGCCTGTCTGCTAAGTACGATGCTGTGGATTCCAGGGGACTGGTTAGTTATTTTCTGCTTGGAACAGGGAGAGAAGAAATGATACTCTGTGGCTGTCTACACAGGCTCACGCTGACTGGTCAGCAGCATTAGGATGGTTAGACATGTGTCTCTGGACATGCATGTGTGTGAGCTAACCCACACTGTTCCTAGTACTTAGCCTGAGTGGCACAGAAGTGTACATCTGAAAGACATTAACTAGAGCCCTAGAATATGTGTGAAACTTGAATGTTGATGACAGCCTTTTGTCATACCCACCCTTCCATTATGTTTATTTTCAGTAGTTGAATAGAAACTACTGTGTACACTTAAGATTGTTACATTAATTTATGAAAAAGCTTAGGATAGATATGTATATTATATGTATATATATATATATATAATAGCTAAAGGTATTGGTATTGACTTTTGATTTTATGACTACGGTGTAGTCTTTTTCTGTGTCTAAGACTTGACTGATACTGGGTTACAATATGTCTGTGATATTGTAGCAGGTGTAGAAGGGATTGATTTTACTCCTAATATCAAAGAACTCATTCTGTTATGATCATTTATCTCTGACAAAAAAGAAATGAATTACAATGGCCTAGTTTTAAATATTTGCTTTGTTCATGGATTTCTTACATTTTGCTTAGTGGAAAGTGAATATTTCCTTATTGCCAAATGGAAAACATAACAAGTTATTATAGAATGACCTATCAAGGGATATATTTCCTTTAACTTTCTGTATCATAAAATATATATTCACTATTTCAAAAATAATGAAAACTAAGCTTTATCCTGATGACTTTGGCTACTGTCTAATGTAAGAGTTCAGTCCATGAGGAAAAGGAAGAGGGGAAAATTGCTGTAGGTAAACCTCTTACCCTTGAAATCCTATCAGGGTAGTGATCTCTGGTTTGATTTCACTTGTGTGGGAATTTCAGATACTCAAAGAACCTCAATTAGAATGAACAATTGGTTTTGAAATTTGACACTCTATACTGAGCTCACTTGGACTGTTTTTGGGAAATTTGATGATATAATAGGAAAGGAGTGTTTTGTTGTGTCATTATGGGGTAGAGCAAACCTTTCTGGAAGTATCTAGTTTTAATTGCTCTTGTGCTAGCTTTATGACTGTTGCCTGAAGTCACAACATCTTGGAGAATTCTTGTGTTTCTCCTGAATAGGTAGGGCATCTTGGCTTACTGCTTGGCAAGAAGGTCTAGCATTTCCAGTTATCCACACATAGGAAATGGAACACTCTTTCCTCCTGTGGGCTTCAGCTCCACATTATGTGAAGGAATGTGATCTCCTCAAGGTCTTTGGGACCTGTTATGCAAGTTCGAACAAGGGGTCCCTAGGCTTGATGAGTTTTTTGTTACAAGAGATACACCACTAGCAAACAATTCTCAGTCATCTGTCAGGTAACTGGCAAATATTTATGTGAATTAACTCTGCACTTTAATTTATGCCACATGCTTTTGGGAACATGAACATTATCAGAAGTTTCTGAACTATTGCCCTTCCCACCAACCTCCTCTCTCAACAGGATCATACACTTATCTCTATCTAAAAGCCCCAAGTCAGATAACATTCAGATGGCATCCTGCCTTCTCAGAAACAGTCAACATGTAGAGAGGGAAGCCATGGCTGCCCATTTGGAGTCTAGCGTGGGCTACTTGGACCTGACTCCTATTCCATTCTTCTTGTCTATGTCCTGGACCTATGCCTCTTCCTGGGCAGTTTTTTGTTTTCTTCCCGAGTCCGCAGGTCTTTCCAGACTCTATGCTAGGGGTCTGCTCTAGTCTGTTCCAAGCTGAGCTCCCAGCTTTGCTTGAATTCCTCTCAAGGCAAGCTCAATGTCTGCCTTTGGTGACCCCACTTCTGGTTTTGTGTTCTAGATGCTTTCTGCTCACAGCCTGATGCTGGGCTGTGGTGTACAATTGTCACGGATCCATGCAGCTGTGCTCAAAGGCAGGATGTTAATGTCTTGGTAAAAAATGATTGCCCTTTGGAGACTAAATCCAGGGAATTGTGGGACACATCAGTGGCAGCCTTTGTTGTTCTAGAGAGGCTCACATTCTAGAATTGGATAACCCCATCCTGTCTCCATTGCTTCTGTGTATGAGTGTCTTCAGTGTCTAGTAAATGCTAACTAAACAGCAAGTGTCATTTGCATCATCATTTTCTTTGGGACTACAAGCCCTAGGTGTTTTTATTGCCTGCTTTAATAACTCAGAAGTTCTGGCACAAATTTCAGTTAGTTTTACTTCATGATGACACATCTTTATTTAGCATCTGTTATGAGCAGAAGATTATGTCAGGCACTTTCTACGGTATACAGATAGGATACAGTTTACCCTGATGGAGCTTACAGTCTATTTGTGTTACAGTGACACTTATTAAAAGATCAGCGCTAATCAATGTTATTAAAAGACCAATGCTAACCAACGATGCAAGGGTAGTACCAAACCCATTGGGCACAGAGAGGAATGGTGGCATATTTAGTATTTTGGAGAATTCATCAAATAGAGGACATCTACACTGGGTGTTGATGGAGGCTGGTATTTCCACAGACAAAGAAGGGGGCTAGGCATTGATGGACAGATGTTAGGAAAGAGCATTTTAGTGGAGAGTGATATTTTGGTCTTGTTTAATTTTAGGATCTTCCTAAATGCACAGTTGGATACCATGAATGATCTCAGATGGCATGACCAGTAGGCTCAGATTTTGTCCTATGGCAGTGAGGCATGCAAAGCAGGCTGGTGTTTTGATCAGGACAACTTTAAGGGAAGACTGGTTAGAATGATGCACGGTATAGTGGAGTTGAGATAGACCTTGAAACAGTGAAAAGAGGGAAGAAATGATCCTGTTTGTCTAGGTAAGGGCATTGATAGACTAGATCAGAATATAAAAGCACAGGAAAGTCATTTCAGTGTTTGAAACAAAAGGGTTGAATGTAGCTGACAAGGAAGATAAATAGGCAACTCATTTGTTTCTGGAAGTCTTGGGAAATGACGATATCAATAACATTGAAAGGGAAGGAAGGAAAAGCAGGATGGGCAATAAAGCAAAGATGATGCGTTTCATAGCTTACGTGTAGGTATGTTGTTGAGTATAAGTGGCGTATTCTGAAAGAGCTGTCTCACAGACAGTTACAAAGACCTGGAAGGAAATTCTGCTCAGATCTCCTTGGAAATTTAGCTTATTACTAAATTCCGGAAGGTTAAATCTTCTTTCACACTTCTTAATTTAGTACTACTTTTTGCATTATACTCTTCAGTTTTTCATGTTACTTTATTATTTTTTTTTGGCATTAGATTTTTTTTGCATTTATGTTCTTTAGAATTTTATTTATATTTTTGTTCTTTAGACTTTTGTACCAGCCTTTACTTTTGAAGCTCTGTCCAATGGTACAGTTATAGAAATAATGACCCCGAACAGCATGTGTGTATATGTATGGATGTATCTCTGTGTGTGTTATTATTATAGTTCAGTCTCTAAGACAGAGACACTCTTTTACCTTATATGACCTCAGTTTTCTAACCTGTAAAATTGGGTTAATGATAACCAAGCTACTATTTTCCAGGATGTTTGGATGTCCAATTTAGAATGCTGCTAAGGGTTCATAATACTTCACAAGTAAA
>PVHY01016597.1:16693-33488 GCA_004024945.1 Uropsilus gracilis
GACTTTCTTTCTCTTTGCTTTTAATTATCACTTTAGAAGAAGTAAATTCATGATTCACAGACAAATGTGAAAAAAAGGGGGGGGAGTTCTCATTTGGCGATTTCCTATTTTATAGGAAGCAATGGGAGAATGGGCTTTAAAAAACCACACTGAAGATATCCGTTATGGGTTTTTGATGATGAGTAAAGGGATGATTGATTTTACTTGTGAAGTATTATGAACCCTTAGCAGCATTCTAAATTGGACATCCAAACATCCTGGAAAATAGTAGCTTGGTTATCATTAACCCAATTTTACAGGTTAGAAAACTGAGGTCATATAAGGTAAAAGAGTGTCTCTGTCTTAGAGACTGAACTATAATAATAACACACACAGAGATACATCCATACATATACACACATGCTGTTCGGGGTCATTATTTCTATAACTGTACCATTGGACAGAGCTTCAAAAGTAAAGGCTGGTACAAAAGTCTAAAGAACAAAAATATAAATAAAATTCTAAAGAACATAAATGCAAAAAAAATCTAATGCCAAAAAAAAATAATAAAGTAACATGAAAAACTGAAGAGTATAATGCAAAAAGTAGTACTAAATTAAGAAGTGTGAAAGAAGATTTAACCTTCCGGAATTTAGTAATAAGCTAAATTTCCAAGGAGATCTGAGCAGAATTTCCTTCCAGGTCTTTGTAACTGTCTGTGAGACAGCTCTTTCAGAATACGCCACTTATACTCAACAACATACCTACACGTAAGCTATGAAACGCATCATCTTTGCTTTATTGCCCATCCTGCTTTTCCTTCCTTCCCTTTCAATGTTATTGATATCGTCATTTCCCAAGACTTCCAGAAACAAATGAGTTGCCTATTTATCTTCCTTGTCAGCTACATTCAACCCTTTTGTTTCAAACACTGAAATGACTTTCCTGTGCTTTTATATTCTGATCTAGTCTATCAATGCCCTTACCTAGACAAACAGGATCATTTCTTCCCTCTTTTCACTGTTTCAAGGTCTATCTCAACTCCACTATACCGTGCATCATTCTAACCAGTCTTCCCTTAAAGTTGTCCTGATCAAAACACCAGCCTGCTTTGCATGCCTCACTGCCATAGGACAAAATCTGAGCCTACTGGTCATGCCATCTGAGATCATTCATGGTATCCAACTGTGCATTTAGGAAGATCCTAAAATTAAACAAGACCAAAATATCACTCTCCACTAAAATGCTCTTTCCTAACATCTGTCCATCAATGCCTAGCCCCCTTCTTTGTCTGTGGAAATACCAGCCTCCATCAACACCCAGTGTAGATGTCCTCTATTTGATGAATTCTCCAAAATACTAAATATGCCACCATTCCTCTCTGTGCCCAATGGGTTTGGTACTACCCTTGCATCGTTGGTTAGCATTGGTCTTTTAATAACATTGATTAGCGCTGATCTTTTAATAAGTGTCACTGTAACACAAATAGACTGTAAGCTCCATCAGGGTAAACTGTATCCTATCTGTATACCGTAGAAAGTGCCTGACATAATCTTCTGCTCATAACAGATGCTAAATAAAGATGTGTCATCATGAAGTAAAACTAACTGAAATTTGTGCCAGAACTTCTGAGTTATTAAAGCAGGCAATAAAAACACCTAGGGCTTGTAGTCCCAAAGAAAATGATGATGCAAATGACACTTGCTGTTTAGTTAGCATTTACTAGACACTGAAGACACTCATACACAGAAGCAATGGAGACAGGATGGGGTTATCCAATTCTAGAATGTGAGCCTCTCTAGAACAACAAAGGCTGCCACTGATGTGTCCCACAATTCCCTGGATTTAGTCTCCAAAGGGCAATCATTTTTTACCAAGACATTAACATCCTGCCTTTGAGCACAGCTGCATGGATCCGTGACAATTGTACACCACAGCCCAGCATCAGGCTGTGAGCAGAAAGCATCTAGAACACAAAACCAGAAGTGGGGTCACCAAAGGCAGACATTGAGCTTGCCTTGAGAGGAATTCAAGCAAAGCTGGGAGCTCAGCTTGGAACAGACTAGAGCAGACCCCTAGCATAGAGTCTGGAAAGACCTGCGGACTCGGGAAGAAAACAAAAAACTGCCCAGGAAGAGGCATAGGTCCAGGACATAGACAAGAAGAATGGAATAGGAGTCAGGTCCAAGTAGCCCACGCTAGACTCCAAATGGGCAGCCATGGCTTCCCTCTCTACATGTTGACTGTTTCTGAGAAGGCAGGATGCCATCTGAATGTTATCTGACTTGGGGCTTTTAGATAGAGATAAGTGTATGATCCTGTTGAGAGAGGAGGTTGGTGGGAAGGGCAATAGTTCAGAAACTTCTGATAATGTTCATGTTCCCAAAAGCATGTGGCATAAATTAAAGTGCAGAGTTAATTCACATAAATATTTGCCAGTTACCTGACAGATGACTGAGAATTGTTTGCTAGTGGTGTATCTCTTGTAACAAAAAACTCATCAAGCCTAGGGACCCCTTGTTCGAACTTGCATAACAGGTCCCAAAGACCTTGAGGAGATCACATTCCTTCACATAATGTGGAGCTGAAGCCCACAGGAGGAAAGAGTGTTCCATTTCCTATGTGTGGATAACTGGAAATGCTAGACCTTCTTGCCAAGCAGTAAGCCAAGATGCCCTACCTATTCAGGAGAAACACAAGAATTCTCCAAGATGTTGTGACTTCAGGCAACAGTCATAAAGCTAGCACAAGAGCAATTAAAACTAGATACTTCCAGAAAGGTTTGCTCTACCCCATAATGACACAACAAAACACTCCTTTCCTATTATATCATCAAATTTCCCAAAAACAGTCCAAGTGAGCTCAGTATAGAGTGTCAAATTTCAAAACCAATTGTTCATTCTAATTGAGGTTCTTTGAGTATCTGAAATTCCCACACAAGTGAAATCAAACCAGAGATCACTACCCTGATAGGATTTCAAGGGTAAGAGGTTTACCTACAGCAATTTTCCCCTCTTCCTTTTCCTCATGGACTGAACTCTTACATTAGACAGTAGCCAAAGTCATCAGGATAAAGCTTAGTTTTCATTATTTTTGAAATAGTGAATATATATTTTATGATACAGAAAGTTAAAGGAAATATATCCCTTGATAGGTCATTCTATAATAACTTGTTATGTTTTCCATTTGGCAATAAGGAAATATTCACTTTCCACTAAGCAAAATGTAAGAAATCCATGAACAAAGCAAATATTTAAAACTAGGCCATTGTAATTCATTTCTTTTTTGTCAGAGATAAATGATCATAACAGAATGAGTTCTTTGATATTAGGAGTAAAATCAATCCCTTCTACACCTGCTACAATATCACAGACATATTGTAACCCAGTATCAGTCAAGTCTTAGACACAGAAAAAGACTACACCGTAGTCATAAAATCAAAAGTCAATACCAATACCTTTAGCTATTATATATATATATATATACATATAATATACATATCTATCCTAAGCTTTTTCATAAATTAATGTAACAATCTTAAGTGTACACAGTAGTTTCTATTCAACTACTGAAAATAAACATAATGGAAGGGTGGGTATGACAAAAGGCTGTCATCAACATTCAAGTTTCACACATATTCTAGGGCTCTAGTTAATGTCTTTCAGATGTACACTTCTGTGCCACTCAGGCTAAGTACTAGGAACAGTGTGGGTTAGCTCACACACATGCATGTCCAGAGACACATGTCTAACCATCCTAATGCTGCTGACCAGTCAGCGTGAGCCTGTGTAGACAGCCACAGAGTATCATTTCTTCTCTCCCTGTTCCAAGCAGAAAATAACTAACCAGTCCCCTGGAATCCACAGCATCGTACTTAGCAGACAGGCAGCATCAGAATAACCTGTATATCCATTTCTAGTACATTTATGGGAGAAAGAATGGATAGTCCACTGTGCAATGTAGCAGAAGGCTTAAAACAAAGATGGTTCTATGCATACTAACACAAAAACAGCCTCCATGGACATTGATATGCTACCAGAAGGTTGTGGTTTGTGTGTAGAGTGTGGCTCCATTTATAGAAAGTTAAATTCAAAAACAAGCACAGATCATGCCCTAGGCTAAGCAGATCCAGAGACAGTGACAGGATGGTGAGCACCCAGGGACAAGGGCTTTTAAAGGGTCTCTTTGCAAATGTAAGCAAAGAGCAAGTGCTGCTTTATTTCTTATATAAATGCCTCTGTTCTTCTTCTCTTCCTGAGCAGTCACAAGGATCAAGTTCAGTCATAAGCAGAGCAGCCTCTTGTGATGACACCCCCAAGCACCCAAGCAGGACACTCCACATGTCCATCTTCTTGGGGGGGGGTTCTCTCTCTCTCTTGTTTTAGAGACTAGGTCTCACTATGTTGCCCAGGGTTGTCTCACACCCGTAGACTCATGTGATCCCCGGACTCAGCCTCCCAGGGAACTGAGATTACAGGCGCGAGCCACCATGCTGGGCATTCTTGGGGGGTTGGGGGGTTCTCTTAACATTTCTTCTGGTCTTTTAAAAGCTATTCACCCTACAGAGGGAAGAGATTGGATTGTATCTTTTCAACCCATTGTCAGCCACCTTTTGCAATTCAATCAATCAATGGTATTTTGTTGCCAGAACCACTATTTTGCTACTCAGACCAGCCAACACCTCTCTGTCCTCTGAAACTTCCACTGCTGGTCCTCTCCAAGGCCATTTCTTTACTGTAATTAACAACTCTTTTTGTCATTAGCAAATCTTTCCATGCTTTTCAACTAGGATTAGAAACAACAACCAAACTCCATGCCTTTTTTATTCCTTCTAGTTTACTAGCCTTCCACCCAGTGGAATGACATCAATAATTCATTATGATTCTCCAAGTCAACTAATAATGGAAACCACACTAATAAAACACTGGAAGCCTAGAACTGCACTAATAGCCACACGGTGGTTACAAAATTAATAATGATCTCCCTGAACTCTTTATCCAAAAACATCCCACAGCACTTTTCGGTTTCAAGATACCAAAAAGCATTTGCCCTCTTTACAACCAATTTGTGCTGCCGGCTCTCTGCAAGTACAAATGGCCAGGATAGGAAGTGCTTCAAGCTGGAAAATTACAAATATGTGAACCCGCTCTTGAAATTCCCCTTTGCACTGGACTGGAGCCAGAACACCACATCTTAGACTTCCAGTCTTACATGAAAGATGTTTGGGGGTTCTTCTCATCCAAGATCCACAGGACTTTTCGTGTTGATTTCCAGTGGGAAAGGCACTGTGTAGAAGCCTCTCTTGCCACACAACACTGAACTGGAATATCTTCTCATTATTTAAAGTGTCACCACAGCTCAATGTGTCTGCTATTCTATTAAATATTCCATTAAGCAATAGATCTGGACCCATCATCATTTCTTTAAAGACTTCAGTTCTAAAGCTGAAACAGAAGAAAGCTACAGAAGGCCTTCTATGGAGCATTTTCAAAGACAAGAGAAAAAAACAAGGCTCCTAACATGAGCAGACCGATAGGAAAATATTCTACGGCCCCTAAAGTGTCCTACAAATTAAGACATTTTCAAGGTCATTCAAAAAGGTCTAACAAGGACTTTGACCTAAGCATACGATAGAGCACTCAATGTAATGTTGGCAGGCACACAGGAATTTTTTTTTAATTATTACTCATTGTTATTAATACAAATAATTCATGTAACAGCTGTTCATGGGCCAAACACTCATGTTTGATACGGACTTACCAGGAAGAACTTCCAGTTTTCTCAGCCTACTTCCTCTCCCACCACCTCAGGTCTCAGAGTCACACAGGATGACTAAGACAGATCATGTGTCTGGAGCACTGTGTGGTGTGTGTGTGCAAACCAGCACGTGTAGACAACATGCTCTTCTACCAAAAAGATGATAAGGAAGGAGCAAACTGAGTGTCAGAGTTGACTTCCAATCAGGATATCCCACCTGGCAACAAGCCAGTTTCCGCTCCTTTGAATAAAGCAAGAAAGACGTGACCTTTCTTATAAATGAATACACAACCCCATCAACATGAACACAGCAAGCTTCTGCCTTGACACTGTTTCTAAAGCATTTGGTAACAAGTGAGTTCCTGAAAAAGACCTTGGTTCAGCAAGAGTCTGAACATTCAAAATGGCGGAATTGAACAGCCTAGTTTTTCTCCAGACTTCAGCTAAAATGTTCACTATTAGTATTGTTTTCACTTTAATGATGACACTCAGGAACAGGGAGAACCGAGGTGATCTTCTACACTGCTAGTGAGATGTAGATGTCATTAATGAGTAAGTGGGCAGTATTGCAAAACATGATAACAGCTAGACACTGAGGTCCCAGTTCCAGATGACAGTATGGGAAATTTCTGAGCTCACCTCCTCGTGAACACACCAAATCTACAGCTACAAAGAGAAAAATTTTCAGGGGCCTGGAGGTAAGGGGGAGAGGAGGAAGAGGGAAGGGAAGAAGAGAGGGGCGGAAGAGGGGGGTGGCTGGCTGACTGAACCAGAAGAAACCAACCCAAGTGGGCAGGAGAAGCTGCGTAAGCTCTTTCCAGCTACTCACAGTCGTTAGGGACCCCATAGCTTCTCCCAGAGAAGTAAAGGGTTCCAACTCCACACTACTCACACCAAGTTTTAAGACTTGTACCTAAGAGCCATGTCCCCCAAAGATGTACCTTTGAAGACCCACGGGATGTGAGCCCGCCAGCCACAGAGGCCTGGAGCATAGCTTCAAGAAGGTCTGGCTGCCGGGACGTGCCTGCCAGCAGGCCTGCCGAGGCAGGAACCAGAGTCCCTTACTGACATCATGGTGCCTGCATCAAAGTAGAGGCTGAAACACAGCCAGGAGCCCTCCGGGGCCCATTTTCTGTTTTGTTTTCTGGTGGGCGCCCACATTTTCCTTTTTCCATTTCTTTTTCTCTCTATTTTGCTGTGGCTGTCATGCCCCTCTGCCTCACTGGGGTCAGAGGTGCCCCCATTCCCCCTCCACCCTGCTTCTGAGCACCCATGAACCTAGAAGGAAGTGGCCTCTTGTGCACAGGTGTTTGCCCTCATCCACCTCACCTGCCCAGGGGACCTCGGGGCTTGTTTCCTGGGTTTCCTGGAATAATGACATCAGAGAAAAAAGGAGCATGTTTTCAGGGCAGGCTATCACCCCAGAACAGACAGTGGGCTGAAATCCCCCCAGTACACACACAGACACACACACACACACACACACACACATTTTGCATTATTGTCTACTCCAAGGTTCTCCTACCACCTTGTCATCTGTGAACCATCACCTTAATCTCCTGTGCCCATCCCCCACCCCTCCCCTGATTTTACCCATCACCCTTTTACTTTAGTTCTGCTGACTGTGAGTTTTTAAGTTTTACTTGTCCTTTTGTTTATTTGTTTTCCCCAAATCCCACATACAGTATTTTTTTTCCTGGCTTATCTCCACTAGCATGATTCTTTCTAGGTCCATTCATGTTATCACAAATGCACCATTATTTTACTTTTTGAATTGCCAAAAAATATTTAATCATGTAACTATCCCACAACTTTCTGATCCATTCATCTGTTTTGGGGGCAATTGGGTTGTTTCCATATCCTAGTTACTGTAACTAGTGCAATAGAGAACAGGGGTATTTAAACAACTACAGCTCCAGACGTCTAGAGCTGACAGCATGCTCAACAGTGAAGAGTGAACCTTCCCTTCTCGGGCTCACCAACTTCTGTTCTACATAGTGTTGGAAATCCTAGCCAGAGAAACTGGGCAAAAAAAAGAAGTAAAATTCATGCAAATTGGAAAGGAAGAAGAAAAGCTCATTAATTGTAAATAATATTTTATAGAGCAAATCCTAAAAACGCCACTGTAATACTAGCAGAACTAATCAGAAAATTCAGTTACATCATAAACAACAAAATTAATACAAAAAACTGTGTTGTATTTTTAGATACTAATAAAAAATGAACAAAGCTTTGGACCAACTCTCTTTGACTGAACATCTATCCATGAGGGGTGGGTAACTCTGAGTGTATGTATATATATTTTAACTATATTCATATAGTTTCAGCTATATTCATAATTTATATCTTATATATACCATATATTATA
This sequence comes from Uropsilus gracilis, assembly GCA_004024945.1. Classification (NCBI taxonomy): domain Eukaryota; kingdom Metazoa; phylum Chordata; class Mammalia; order Eulipotyphla; family Talpidae; genus Uropsilus; species Uropsilus gracilis. The sequence continues at coordinate 24,798 of PVHY01016597.1, forward strand.
TATATATATTCATAGTTTTAACTATATTCATATAATTTAATTATATTCTTTATTTTCTCCTCTCTCTATAACACATTATTTTATTAAAGTTCTCTTACCCACTGAGAGTGTGTTTCATCTTTGTGGGGTGTGGACATAGATGAAGAGCTATGCCTTAGATAAAGGAACACCTTTATCTTTCTCATCCTCTCTGGCACACCAGAGATGGTTATGGCAAGTCCTTTATCTGTGATGACAGCCCCTTACCCTCCTAGGAATGTCCCACCAAGCAGACACATCCCTGGAAGATAAAATTATTTACACCACAGGTACTTTTCCTGTAACCTCCATCCTCCTGTCCTATGTCACGTATCATGGAATCTAGTTTCCTTACTTCTTCATTATCTCATTGTGCTCACAATGAGAAAATAAGAAGAAAATAAGATGGAAGAGATTGACAGTGATCTGTGAGGCCATCCCACAGCACCGGGATCCTGGGAAACATGTCCAGGTCCAACTTTAATGAAGTTGTGAAGCCCCTTATATACCCCAGCAAGGAAATGTTACAGTGATGTAATGAGGAAGTAGCAAAGCGTACCTGACATGCAGCAGGGAGGATGTGGGGATGCGTGACAACAGGAGAATTTATCTGTTAGGACAACAGTCATCACTAATAGGTCATGTGTCTCTTGAGACATTCGAAAGAGGAAGCTGAGTGACAGGTAAGAGACGTGCTATCACCCACCCTCTAGTGTGCCAGAGGGGGCTAGAGAGATAGGAGGTGTTCCCCTTATCCGAAGCTCCATCTTTCTACCTGCTTCCACTTTCCACAACTAAGACTTTGTTCTCAGCATCAGCCCAAGCCAATATAAATCCTTTCCCCTACCCAGATGGGTAGAGGACTTTTTCTTCTCTCAAATCTCCTGGTGTCAGCCTCTGTTTACATCAGGTAAGAGTCTAATTGCTGGCTTACAACTACATCTCCAAAGGAATGTCCCCAAACAGATTTCCAGAGTATCCTGTTTTCTGTGTGTATGCAGATCCTGTGACCTGATAAAGCACTGGTCTCCTACACTGGAAGAGGCAAACAACCTCAGTTTGGACAGTCAAAATAATACAGATCACAGTATACAAGTCTAGTCAACATGATGTCATCAACCAGAGTTGCTTCACTAAAGCAATTTTAAAAGCGCAGTTGATGTACCTACAGCTTGGGAAAGGACTGAGGGTGTTTAAGGCACCACTGTAAACACAGCTGAAGTTCTAGACTGGTTGGTGGTCATTGCACACTCTCATAGCCCACAATTCTTCTTCCTTAGGTCACTGGGATGAGATACTTACTTTCCATTCCCCAAGGGTTCATGTGAATAATTCTATGAAACACACACACACTTGCAGGTACACACACATATACACAGTGAGATGACTGTTTTATAGTCCAAATGAGTACAAACATGTCACTGATAAGATGCAGCCTTCAGTTACACTAAGATCTTGCTACAAGAGACTAGTCCTTCTTAAAACACTCCTTGTCACCAAGGGATGAGCCATTCTAAACTAACGTGTCTCTTTCTTCCTTTACATCACTTTTTCCCTGAGGTCATTTCCAAAATGGGAAGGTAAGTACATGTTTTAAAGCCTCTGTGGCAGTGTTCTAAATTATGTCATTTCTTAAAGAAGAAAGAGGAGGGGGAGTAGAGGAACAGGGAGGAGGAGGAAGAGGAAAGGAAGGGTAAAGAACACGATTCTGATTCTCTTCCTGGTTCCTTTGCAAATGAAGTCCTACCTGTGACGTGACCTCTTAGTGTGGGACATGCTGTGAGGAAATTCTAGCAATTTGGGGTAGAAAGCTCTGAACACAGTTTCAAGACTCTCCCCTTTCTTATTCCTCCAGTTCACCCTTATTGATATTGCTTTCTTCACCTCTTTCCTTAATATCTGTCTAAAATTTGCTTCTTTTTTTAACATTACTTTTTTATTTTATTTTTCAATTGATTGCACGTATATATATATATACATATATACATATATATATATATTTGGATATGTGTGTGTATTTTACATCATTGTCTACCTTGGGGTTTTCCCACCACCTTATCATCCAAGAACCACCATCTTAAACTTTTGTGCCCATCCCACACCTGACTTCCCCCTATCTTGTTCTGTGCTTCAGTTCTACCAATAGTTAGTTTGAAGTTTTTCTTGTCTCTTTGTTTTTTTCCCCTACATCCTTCATATAAGTGAGATCATCCAGCATTTCTCTTTTTCTTTCTGACTTATTTCTGCTAACATGATTCCTTCTAGCTCCATCCATGTTGCTACAAATGATATAAGTTTGAATAATGAATAATATTCCATTTTGTACATATACCACAGCTTTCTGATCCATTCATCTATTTGGGGGCACTTGACTTTACACTGCTGGTGAGAATACAAACTGGTCCAGCCACTATGTGGAGGGCCCTTAAATTACTGAAAATGGAACTTCCATTTGATCCAGCAATCCCACTTATAGAAATCTACCCAAAATTTACAAAAACTAATTCAAAAGAACACCTGTACACGAGTGTTTATTGCAGTGCTATTGATAATAACCAGGATATGGAATCAAAATTTGCTTCTTGTTGGGAAGTACTTCTTCACTCAATTCTTGGCCTCTTCCCATTCTTTTCTGAATTAATGTAATGCTTTCATAGCATCTATAAGACCCAGGGGAAAGCTGAAATACAAATTTGACCAAGATTCGGGAACTGTTTTTTGGTTAAGTGGTAATAAGATTCTATGAGGTGGACAAGAGCAAAGGCCCCCTGGACCTCAGCTTTTAACTTGACCTTATAGCTTTCTGATAGCCTGGATCGGAACAGCATCTTCAGTGAGTGAGTGCTTCAGTCATGAAGCTAGTCCCACATGGCTTGCATATGAAGCCTATCAACTGCTTCATCTAGGGTGTTCTTGGCATTTATAGCAGCAGCCCCCCTTCTCCGGGTAAACAGATGTTACAGTGGCTTTTATCCACTCATCCAGCTAGTCCCTCCACAACCACCTGCAAGAAATACAGCTTAACTATGGTCCCTGGTGGTGCTGGGTTTGGAACTCACTTGGAACCCACTTACCAGATTTTTGTTTTGTGAAGCCATAAAAAGTTCTCCAAGGACTCACACAGGTGAGTGAGTTGAAAAAGACAAATTTAGCTGAGCGCAGTGGTGCATGCCTGTAATCCCAGCTGCTTGGGAGACTGAGGCTAGGAATCACTTGACTCCATGGGTTCAAGACTTCCCCAGGCAACATAGTGAGACCTAGACTCTAAAAAAAGAGAAAAGTAAAGTAAAGAAAAGAAAGAGAGAGAGAAATTTATTTAAGAAACACAAGACATAGATCAGAAAAAGAGGAGGAATTAAGTCACCCTGGACTCAGAAAGCCCAGGGTGGGGTAAAGAGATTATCAACATGGCTGTCCAGGGAGGTTATTTTTAAAAGCACTTTCTTTTACATTCTCTTAGCTACTCTGATAAACAGATCTAATACTTGGTCTTCTTATCCATCTGCATTTCCTTCTGCACTAAGTGCAACAAGTTCCAGGGCATTTGGTTCCAATCTAAATTCTATGGGTGACTTTTACCTTTAGTGACTGGTCACAGCACAGCTGCTATTCCACACCACGAGTATCCTGAGTCACCAAGAAATCAAAGCTTCCTCCTCCCTCACCCTCTCCTGTTCTCTCTTCCAAATTATATTTTCCTGTGAGCCAGAGTCATTCTAGCAAATTCACCCTCTCTGAAACCAACTCTTCTCAATCGCTGGACCCAATTTTCAAAGTGAGGAGTTTCCCCACATACCACATGCAACTCTCTGGACACCAGCTGGGAATTCTGCAACTTTACTCAATTTTGACACCCTTGACCAGGACACTGGACCAGGATCCACAGGTTAAAAGTTCAATCTGTAAATGTGTGACATCAAATAATAAAGAGAGGTTCCAGGTTCTCTGCCCCACCAAGGAAGACTGGAGCTAGGTAGTGTGGGGAAGACTAAAGGAGGCACGTGGAACAAAGAAGACATGTGGAGACACCACCCTTGCTTCTTGGCCTTGAGCTTGTACCAGGGACTTAGAAGACATAGAAGATGATGCTTGAGAGAGACAGAGACATGCGTGAGAGACCCAGGAGGAAATGGCAGCCTTTATCTGGACTTGTTTTTCTGTTTTGCTCTTTTCCTTCCAGACTTGCTTGATTTCTTCTTACCTGTGTGTCCTCCCAGAAGTTGCCTTAGACTTGTGGCAGCTTTCAGGCCTCAGTGGTCTGCTTTGGACTAACCTGTTTGACTGGGTTTTTGCCCATAAGGGCATGCATGGGTGACTTTCCACAAGGGTATGGGTGACTTTGAGAGCTTCATTTGGGAACTATTTTAATTAGATTTCTTCTATTCTTTTTACTGCATACCAACTATATTCAAGCTATTTTCTAGTGAAGGTCTGATGTACTAGAATATGTTTTGCCTGCACAGCAGATGGCAGTACCCACTTAGAGCATGCTGTTCAGGGGGTACAGGGTACCCCCTCATTCTACTGCTAACAAGTCCTGTAAGAATCCCTCCTCCTCACTCTGACCCTGTCACACACCTATGCTTCTGCCCAAATGATTGTAAATCAGAGGTTCCATAACCCCCTGCTGAGGCTGAGTTGATTGTCTAGAGCAACTCACAGGACCCAGAAAGACATTTTACCTACTAGACTATCAGTTTATTACCAAAAATATATAACCCATCCTTTTGGGTTTATGTAGAAGCTCCATTTCATAGGTATAATTGCTTAACTCAGTGATTCTTGGGTACTGATTAAAACTTCAGTCCCTCTCCCCTCTCCAGAGGCCCAGGGGTAGGAGTGAAAGTTTCAATTCTAATCAGGTGGTTGGTTGTCCTGGCAACCAGACCCCTTCCTTAGATGAGGGTCCCAAAAGTCACTTCGTTAACATAACAAAAGCTTCCTTTACCTTTTTCATCACTTAGGGAATTCCAAGGATTTTGAAGAGTTCCATGCCAGAAATGGAGATGAAGACCAGATATATAGAAGAGATCTGTACAGACACATTTGTGATTAAATAAATCAGTGTCCATTTTGATTTATTCATTTGGTGAGAACATTTTCCCAGGTTGAGGGCTGACTTAAGAATCTCCTTTATCTAAAGCTAGAAAATGTGTCTCTGTAGTTTTTAAATGAAAGATCTGATGGGAGAAGAGAAACATTTTATCAAGAATGGATGAATCTTTATATATTTTCTAAAATCCGACTATTTTAGATTTTATAGAATTTTCTTTGTACATCCTTGATAGAAATCCTTCCCATACACTTAAATAATCTCAAGTGCCTAAAAAGAATCTACCAAATATAATATGATATTTCGCAGCAGCTTCAGCTGCAGGAAGAGATGCCAAAAGTACCATGTACTTCTCAGGGTACATCCCTGGTTCTAGAATAAAATAAAAGGAACTCGGAGAAAGCAGAGGCCATTCATGTCCATTCCACCACCCTCTTACCACCACTGTCCAACATGATGACCAAGACCTTTTGCTCTGTGAACAGAAAAGTGCACAGAATATACATTTCTCAATAAGGATGTCAAGAAGACTGGAGAATAAAATAAGATCCATTACAAAGAAGCTCTAAACAAGTACCACTTTTAAATATGAGTTTTAAAGTCTACAATAAAAATGCAGAAGCTATTTTAAGGTCTTTCATCGTCAAGCCCAAGCCCTCTGAGACTGATGTCACAGTGTCCAGAGACCATTTGGGTTTATCACATTGAACTATTTTCCCAGGTGGAATGGACAGGTCAGTACCTGTTTGCGCTGGTGATGTTCGCTTTGTCCATGGAGAAGTTAGGGTCTGAGGAAGACACACCAAAATTTTATCAAATGTTTTTTTCAACATCAACAACAAAGGAAACATCAACATCAAAAGGAAAGGCCTTTTGTCATTCCCCTCAGATCCCTCTCTGGGGGGGATAAGAATGTCTACAGATGAGGGACTTTTTACTTGTAGATCAACGCTGTCATGAAAAGTATGTGGGTGAACAAGGTGCATTAGGCAGAAGGAACGGTGTTGCTTTGGCTCTTGTTTGTATATTTTTTATTGAAAATGCCAACTCCGTGTGCTTTTCAACGGACGTCGTGAGGGACATGCTTCTGGAGGTGTGCATGGAGGGTGACATCTCTAGTTGGGAACAGGGAGGAGTCTTGCCCCTCTAGTGAAAAGAAAGGGAATGCATTGTAGCTGAACAGAGAGCGCAAACATGGAGCAAGTGCCATGAATTCACTTCTCACAAAGATTTAACCATCCCAGGTACATGTTCTGATCTGAGACATCATTTTATCTTTTTTCTATAATTGAGCCAATTCATTTCTTCGTTTTGTTTTTTATAATTTTTTAAAATTTGGATTGCGGACACACACACATATATCTTTGTCTACCCCGACAATGCCTTAATACCACCACCTTCTCCCACCACCTTAATACCTGAGCCATCTTAATCTCTTGTGCCCAACCCTCCCCCAATTTTTCCCTCCTCCCCCTCTCTCCCTCTATGCTTCAGTTCTGCTGACAGTTTTAAATTATTCCTGCCCATTTATTTGTCTGTTTTCCCTATATCCCTCATATAAGTGACACCATCCAGTATTCCTTTCTTTCTGCTTATTCCTGCTAACATGATTCCCTCTAGCTCCATCCATGTTACTGCGAATGTGAGTCAATTCATTTCCACCACCACAGGATCCTATAGCCGGCGAGTGCCCTGAGGATGTGGAACATACACAGACCCACATGCTCATGAGTTCAAGGTCTTCCAGTGGAGACTGGCCTGGATTTGAGCCCTTGGGGTAGCAATTCCTTCCTCCAAGATTACTGGAAAGCCCTCCCTCCCTGCCCCCCCTCCCCTCACACACACTGTCTACCACTCTGGTTAGTGGGAAAAGCCTTGCGTTGTTCACCTATGACAACAGCCTAATTGCTAACTTCACCGCAGGCTTCCCATATGCCAGCAGGGATCTCAGTGGGTGACGTGAATTCGCTCCTTCATCTTAGAAGTTGCCTATTGCATTGGGCTCCAGTTACAGGCAAAGAAATCTAGACGTTAAGAAATATGCCCAAGATGTAGGCAACCCCACACGGAGCAGTTCAGAGAACAGAAGCCAGGTTTTCCCAGAACCCAGTTCCCTTCATCTGCCCACATCACCCATCTGGAATGCCAGGGCTTTTTGCCCCCCCACCCCCCAAGGTGTCTAATAACTAGAAAGTGATTCATTCGCATTTACCGCCTCTGCTGAAGCGTGTCTGTTTCCCTACTTTAAAAAAAAAGGGGGGGGGATCTTATTGACACTTTACCCTATTGTTAAATACAGGAAAATCTGAGCGGGGAGGGGAGCTCGGAAGCGGAGGCGCAGCGAAGCTCATGGAGCCGCTGCCAAGTTTTGAGCTGCTCTGTGAAAACCACCAGTTGCTCCTCCTAAGAAGCCCTCAGAAGCTGGTGGATCCTCCTGCAATGATCCTAGGGAGACACAGTCCCCCAGACTCCCTGGGTGGGGGATGAAACGCCGGCACGGAGTGGGCCCCAGCCCGGGCGTCCCCCGACCGTTTTCTGGCCGTTTCTGAAGCGTCTGGAGTCCCCAAGCTGGGACTTCCGCGCTTCTTCGCGGGCATTCCGTGTGTTTTGCTGCCCTCTTGTGACCAGCTGACATTTCTGTCCATCGGAATTAAAAATTTCCAACTCCAGCTCTCCCCCCTGTAGGACTGAGGATGCAGGTTTGATCCTTTCCCATCAATGTCTGGAAACAGCGTGTCCACTTGCTCGTGACCAGCGAGTCCGGCTGCAGGGAAGGGGCCGTGATGGAAACTCCCGCGAAAAAGGCTGTTTTCTTTCCCCAGAGTTCAGGGTGGAAGCTTGGAGAGTCCCCGCAGGGCAGAGAGATTAACTGCAGGGTTGGGGGGAAGCTAGGAGGGGCTTAGGTCCAAAGGTCAGGGAGGAAAGAACCTCCCAGGCTGGTAGCTGTATTAGCTTCTTTTTTCTGAAAATGTGATCAGCTTCCATGTTTTAAACTGAGAGAGGAGAGAGAGGGCACCCAGGAGAAACTAGGGGTCATGTTTCCCCCCGAAAATGTTGTTCACCAGAGCTTAGAGAGTTTGCAAGCAGAGCTAAGAGATTTATAGTGAAAAACAAAGCCAAAAAAAAAAAAAAAAAAAGGCATGAGAAAGTTTGGCTACAGATTTGAACCTACCAATAATCTGCTGGAAATGTTACAGAGTAGAAGACTTTCCATGTTTATTGAAGAGTTTAAGGTCGAGTTCATTTAGACATATATTATCTTCTCTTCTTTTTTTACACTCATTCACGCACCATCCCCAAATCACACTCTAAGGTTAGCAGGATTTGGTTTTTCCCCGGAAATGCCAAACATGTTAAAAACAAGTCTTTTCAGAATGACGATATCATAGGAAATATCAACATATAAAATCAAACTTTGGGATTTTTTTTCTCTCTCTTTAGTTTTTTTCTCTCTCTCTTTAGTTGATCTCTCGTTTGTCCAAATTTGCTCTTCTGCTCACACTTACATTTGGGGATAAACTGTCTTAGTGATAGAGGGTGTTGTCTCTCTCCTCTCTATTGTCTCTTGTTTAAGATTGCAGGTTTTAAAGAAGGTATGTTAAAATGTGAGAATAACTTTA
>PVHY01016598.1:0-33400 GCA_004024945.1 Uropsilus gracilis
AGAACAACAGACCAACAACTAAACATCAACTTAACCAAACAACAATTTGCAGAAAAATGGGAGGAGTGACTGAAGGGGGGAAACAGAGGGGGGATATGGAGGGAGGAGGAAGGGGGATACAGAGGGGGGATTTGGAGGGAGGAGGAGGGATCAATTAATTCACAATTGTGACAAATCAATAAAATGAAGACAAAAAAAGAAAAAAAAAACTACCCCCAAAAAAGTGATTAAAGAGTTAAAACTACACACATTCTCTAAGTATATTGGTATTTTATTTAAAAAGTCAAAAAGCCCTCACTGATTCCCAAAGAGAGAAAATATGGTATGCAAGGTGTAAAATATGTTTAAAATAAAGTGACTCAGAAATGCTGAAAATAAACAAATGAGATTTTCAATGATAAGAGATGACAACAACCATGCCTACTATCTGCATGTTTTCTTTGGAGAAGTATGAGTTCATCCCTTGCCCACTTTGATAATCAATTGCTGCATTTTATGAGTGCTGTGTGCATTCTGGATATTAGTGAAAGGCAAACACCCTATGACTTCACTCATATATGATATACAGAGAAAACAAACAGATAAACTAAATAAAAAACAAAAGTAAGCTTCTGGGTTACAAGGCCAATTTGAGGTGAGGGGCGGGGAGTGGGAAGATGGGGAAATGGGAACAGTGGCAGGGGGAAGGGTCAGTCTGAACTTTGAGAGGCAGCGGTCACGAAGCCCATACCCATGCTGGTTCTAGAAAGTAAACACCTGAAGCTGATGTCAGGTTATAATGCAAAATTACCTCAACTAAAAAAAGACAATGGAAAGGCTTAAAAAATCTGACTGGGCACAGGCAAGCCACGTGATGATCATCAAAAATTTGGGAATTTGTAACTTAATTCCCAGCACACGGAATTCAAGGCAATTATCATCCAACAAGGAAAGCAACTTTATAAATAAATTTTAAAATGGAAAAAAAATCAATTTTAAAACTGTAGAGCACAGCCCTCAATGTACACCTAATAGTTACAAATACAGCCTCATATTTTATATACAAAAGCTACATGAAGTAAAAAAGTATAAGAAATGCAAGTTTGAGATTTATTTCTTTCTGCCAAAGAATGATCACGCAAAGAGGAAAAAAGAATAAAATCAAAAGCTGTTCTATTTGATATATAAATGGAATTTCCATAACTGAAAACAGAGAATGTGACGTTTGTGCAAGTCTCTAAGGAATATTTTGACCACTGACTAGACCAAAAATAAACCTCAATCGATGATAAAAGTAGAAATTAAATAGAGAATAATTGTGTTCACAATGCAACAAAGCTAAAAATATATAACCAAAGGGTCCAACCATCTGAAAAATATTTACTTCCTCCAAATAAACATTGAATCAATGTGAAATCTAAACCAAGAATACAGAATATGCACAAAATTCGCATAGCCCGGGGAAGGTCAGAAATGGCCAACCATGCCCCTAAGATGCCCTCCCTGAGCTTGGGGAATGAAGATCCCAAGGAATGGGATTTGGAAGGAGGGCAGACTGGGCAGGAGATGGTGTGGACAACTCCATCAGAATAAGCAACAAAAGAGAGAAAAGAGAAAAATGGAATGCTCTCTACCAGAATTTCTGGAAAACAGCTGTGATATACTCAGAGAAAAATTCACCACCTAAACTTTACATTACTAAGTAACAGAAAAAGGGTTTTTTGTTTTTCCACTTTAGAAATTAAATAGCCAGATCAAGAAATATAAGGCCAATAATGGAAACAAACATTTAACTAATCAACATAAAGAAGAAAAAAGAGAAGTGAAACTATATCAATAAACAGATTACTCATGGAATATGTGAACTTAAAAATATCATAGCAAATGTACAAACCTGCATGAATGGATGGTAATGCCTTATCAATTTCTAAAAATGAAACTGCAGTATATTTTCAAAGAAGCCCACCCAATTTGCACCAGACTTACATCAGTAGTTCACTCATGATGAATTCTACAAATCCTTGAAGAAACAGATGGCTTTAATGTCATTAACAATGCACACAGAAAATGAAAGGAACCTTTTGATTCCATGAAACTAGCTTAGCATCCTAGTATCCACACCAACACCACACGGGCAAACACTGTGTCTCCACAGGATAAACACACAAATTTCACTTATTTCTCAATACAAAAATCTCAAAGCAAATAGGTTCAAGTCAAATGGTGGAACACAATGTGACCCATAGGTGTATAAAGACTGTCCAGCATTCAAAAATAATAGTTTTTATATTCTTATTTATTAGTAAGTAGAGAAATTCCATGCTCTCCATTAATACTGAGAAACAACTGGACAACATTTAATCAATTAAAATTACACAGTTTTAAGAACTCTTAACAGAACAGAAAATAAGGAGATATCACGGATACAATAATGTCAACTACTATCTATGTGGTGCTTATAATGTGCCCAGCACTGCTATAAGTGGATGTGTATCATTCAAAACTGCTCTTTCTCCTAAAATGATACTGAAGTGAGACAATGGCAGTGGGAATCAAGGAGTGTGGTAGCAAAACCGATGCTATGAAACCTAGTTGACCCTGAAAGTTGGCAGGGTTCATCTGCTTGCCAAACCAACAGAAAAATCATCTAAAGCCTCCCTCCCAGCCTACTGCCAGGACTCCTCAGACATGATCTATACAAAGTATTCTTCTTTAAACAATTTTATTGAAGTCATCTTGGTTTGCATAATACTATAAAGGCTTCAGCCATGTAATATTATAATTCCATATCTTATATAAATATCAGGATCATGCAACATCTCATTTCCAGCATCACCTTACACGACAATTGACATCCTTTACCCGTTTTACCTGCCCTCTGAGTCCTTCCCCCTATGGTATGCACCACTCTGTTGTCAGACTCTAAGGATTATTTCTGTTTTGTTTGCGTTATTCATTTGCTTTGTTCCTTTATATTCCCCATGAGTGAAATCATGTGGTATTTCTCTTTCTATATGACTCATTTCACCAGGCACCATCCCCTCAAAGCTTATCCATATTTCACAAATGGCAGGACTTCACTTTTTTTTGTTGTTACAAATGAGTAGTAGTCCATTGTTTATATGTACCACATCTTCTTGATCCCACTCTGCTTCATGTTGTAGCTGATGAAAGACATACCAAATTGTAAACATATTAATTCACTGTAGAGTATTCAAATGCCCATGGGTGTCAGACATTGCTCTGGGCATTAGAGATAGACAAGGATAAAGTTCCTCACCTAGCTCACTTTCTAGTCCTACATTCAAAAGCAGGAGGAATTTAGCAATGCAAGTCCACTTTATTGGCAGCAAATACTGCCCAAATGTCAAACACTAAGTGAAATAACGACAAACACATGGCCCTTTCCTACGGAACCCAGTGTGTCCATGAAGAGGGGAAGGCCATCTGGCAATGGATGGATGGCAAATTCCTCAGCCAGATTCTACTGGCAAAATTAAAGCAGAAAGTCATTAAACAAAAGTACCTTCTCTAGAAAGCTAGACAACTCGGGGTACCAGCATCTACACAGCATGTTCACTTTAAAACTTTGAAGAGAATTTACATTTTTGGAAAACCAATATATGTCTGCTTTCTCCCTTCACCTCAAAAACTCAAGGACAATCAATATATGAGAACATCATCATCTGATCTTGAGCAACAGGAGTGGCAGCGCCTCATGCACATCTATACCGTGAAAAGTGCCTCCCAGTTCCCTAGCACTTCATCTTAATTCCTTCACGGACAAGAACCTCCTGAAGGTTCTATGCAACAGGCCAGTTTCTGAGACTTCTTTTCCATTTTCCTAGAAAAATCTTTTAACACAAAAATTGTGAAAAGCAGAACAGAGCCAGCCTTTGGTTGCCATCTTACTGCCAAAAATCTAGATGGCAGACTTGTGAATAAACTTAAAAGGAAAAAAACAGCAGATTCTCTCTTGTTCCCATGGTATCATCTCAGGTCAAAGTAACTGAAAGCCTCACTGAAGAGCTGATATTGTTATAACCAAAACCAGAGTAGACACCAACAGGCAGCTCAACTGGAGGAAGTTAGTACATTGTTAGTATTTTACAAGGCAGGTCATTTCAATGATGGGGTCTCAAGTGGTAAGAGCATCCAAGAACTTTCAGAACATGGTTCCCTTGCACCATCCTTGTGCCTATATAGTACTCTTCTCCCCTCAAGCCCTCTTTCCTTGTTAAAACAACTTTAAAAGTAACTCCACCCTAGGACCATTGGCAAAGACTTAAATCCTTTTTCTGAGTCCAAATGTCTTAAGTAGATGGTTCATAAGAAGCCAAAAACTAAATACATTCAAAGCAGTTGACCACGCAGCCCAACTTTTCCCTGAGCATTCAAGCTCTGCCTGTGCGTTCTGGATGCCAGATTTCAAAGGCACACAGCATATGTGCGCTCTGTGGGCTATCACCATGATGGTTTCCCAAACTTTCCTCTCCTCTGCTCACTCCACTCAAAGAGAAAGCCCTGCTTACCCTTTGTGTTTTACCTTTTAGTGTATAAAATCAAATGTTATCAGATCTGAAAAGGGACAGAAGACACACCTACATCTCCTCCCTTGCCCTTTCTCTGCTCCTTAGTTTACTCACCCTTAATTCCTCATTGTATTTGAAACACTTCTGGCTGATCACTTCCCTGTAACTCTATTTCTCATCCCCAAAGCTCTATGGGGAGATAAAGAATCAGGGGTTGTCGTGGAACTAGTGGGGGTGGAAAGCCAGCAAGTAGACATATCTAGCCTTACTCCTATACTCCTGCCTCCATGTCATTTCTAGTCTCTCTAGGTCTGGCCCCTCCCAGGGCCAAGGCAAATCCAGGGGTCACAGAGATGACCCAGTCATATTGCTATTCACCCCCTCTGAAGTGAACTTGTGCTATTTCTTTAGCATCTCACTAACCTCTCTAGCAGTGAGCATGATACTATGCGAAAGGAGATGTGTTCCAGGCAAAAGGCAAGGCTGAGTTACTGTTCTAAGGAAAACACATCAGTTTCCTCAACATCAACTCAGCCTCTGTCTAAAGCAGAGGTTTAGACAGACCAAGGTTCAAGAGTCAGTGGCAGGTGTGACAGGATTTTGTCCAGGAAGAGGGAGTGTTGACCTGAAAGGGAGGACAGTTATCCCCAGGGCTGGAGTGGGAAAACTCTCCTCCTCACTAAAAAATGGGACATGGCATAAACAGTGTGGTAGTTAAAGCTCTCCAAAATATCAGCAGAACTTCAGAAGTAACTTGATTTAAATGGATGGCAGCAGACTCAAATCTACAACCCATACAAACTATTCCCTCTGGCTTAGCAGTGAAACAAGCTCACTCCATGTTCACTGTAAGCAACTGACTTGAAGCAAAACAAACTGATAGCCCTGTTTATTTTTTTTTTATTTCTGAATAAGTGGTCAGAATAAGTTGCTTAATCACCAAAAGTCTCAATAGACTTATCTGTGACATGGGCTGGATGATAAGGGTTGCATCACAGAATCTTTATAGAGAGCAATGTGTTAGTGCGTATGAAAGCACTTACAACATGGAAAAATGGTCATTATAATTTCTCAGAGAAACAAAATGAACACTTAAAATGAGTCAAGTCTACAAAATCAAGACTGTTCCTGAATACTTCCTAAACAGTATCTCTCGAATTTTCGTTCCCATTTTAGTGCCTTTTAAAATGCAATTCATCAAACTGCCCAAGGATGCCCAAGCTGTGCACAGCCAGTGTGTGTTCCATCTCCATCGACAGTCTGGGGCAGGTTCTCACAGCCTTCTCCCCAAAAGACACTTCTAATAGCAAAGCTTTGAGACACATCCTGTCTTTCTTCTACCACAAGCTTAGCGGATGTTTACTCCCTTACCTTCTGCCCTCTTCACCCCATAATCCTACCTCTTGTGTTTTCATCTGCTTGTGTTCTCAATTTTGGAGTTTGACCTTTCCACCAAAGTATGCAGCGCGATTGTTAATCAAAGCCACATATTGCAATCTGTTTACCCAGCACACAAGGGAATGCTCAGATGTGAGTCACAGAGCTCCACATCCAGTGAAATTATATCATAGTTTAATAGTACAGTGAGGAATTGCTGCCAGAGAAAGGGCAGCACTAAGTGGTGCCAAACAGTGTGATTAAAAAATGATTTTCAGTTCATTATCTGAATTTTTAGGTTATTAGGCAAACATTTAAATTAAGTGGAAACACAGAGCAAGCTGACTAAGTTTCTCAGTCTTCATCTGGATTTTAAATGCCATGTGCTCACAACAGAGAAAAAGCAAAATTAAGAGTGACAGTTGAAAGAAATGAGAACACGAAATAGTATATGAAGCTCATGGGAAAATCATCAGGCGAAATATTCCCATTAATGTTAGACTGAAGTTAATAGAGAAGCATAGAACGTGACCATTGACAAAGTCGAAGAACTCCCACCCTTTACTACAGGCTGAACTTACTGATCTACTTCTAAAGAATAGATTATGGAGGGGCTTGGAAGAAAAGACTAGCCACAGAGATGAAATCTGGCTGATGCCACCTCAACCTAGGTGATCCAGGTTCATATCAACTGTGGTACTTCCTGTTGATGGTATGTAGCCTGGGTAAGATGTGATAAGAATGGCACCCCCACTGTTGGGTTCTCCCCAGAAACCATAACCTCAGTCTCTCTAAGAGAGAAGCATCAGGCAAAGCCAAGTTGACAAAACTTCTAGAAGACACTTGACCAAACGTGCCTCAAATCAATCAAGGTCATCAAGCAAGGAAAGTCAGTGAACACTTGAACGCAAATCTTACAACAATTCTCCAGAACATCAGCAAAATACTGGATTTTGTAAATAATCAAAAGATTTGGGATGGAAGGTAAACCTCCACAATCACAAGCAGGTGATAAGCTTGTTGATTTCAATCTAAATG
Organism: Uropsilus gracilis; assembly: GCA_004024945.1. Lineage (NCBI taxonomy): Eukaryota > Metazoa > Chordata > Mammalia > Eulipotyphla > Talpidae > Uropsilus > Uropsilus gracilis. The sequence goes on from PVHY01016598.1 coordinate 6,927, forward strand.
GCAAGATGCTCATCTCTATTTTATTCACATCAAAAGGCAGATGGTATCTCTTAACCTGTCACAGAGACCCTCTCTGTTTCACACCAAAACAAAACCATTTTTTTTTGAGAGTAGGTCTCGCTGTTTTGCCTGGGGAACTGCAGGCTCATGTTGCCTGGGGTATCACAGACTCAAGCAATCCCCAGCCTTAGCTTCCCAGGTAGCTGGGATTACAGGTGTGTACCACCACACCCAGCTATTTTTTGGGACTAGGTCTCACTATGTTGCCCCGGGCAGGTCTCGAATCCATGGACTCAATTCCTAGTCCTGGCCTTACTCTGCAGGCTTCTGTTAAAGGCACTTGCCACTGTGCCCAGCCCAACACCAAACCATTGTAAAGCATGGGTGTTACATATGGTTCTAACACTAGTACACATCAAATGTAAGAAAGGCAAGGTACAGTGAAGCAAAGCCTTCATTAAAAGTAGAACAATTTACTAGAATCATTGCATCTTATCTCTTTAGCGCTGATGGTTTAAATAGTTTCAAAAAGGATCATAAAGTTGAGAGAAGAAGGAAGAATTCAACTCAAAACTGTTGAATCCTCTCTGGTTCAATCCCACATTGAAGAGAGTAAAAATACCTCTGGAACCGGGAACCAGGACTTCTGGAGTCACACAGTGCTATAGTCTTGGGCTTTGGAGTATATGACATTTAAGGTATCTGCAGGTCTAACAACTGAAAACCAATTCACAGTCCTTCTTTGAAAAGTTGTGAGGAGCAAAAGACTATTTGGGGCAGGTTGTTCCCATGTTTTTACATTTGTGGAACAGTGTTAAACTGGAGGATAATCAATAATCTCAATTAAGCTCTCTGCTATCACACAATCTGAGAGTAACCCAGCCAGTGCAAAGGAGGAAGAACAGGATGTTGCAGCCACATTCCTTAAGAGGTACAACTCTTACCTTCTACTAACACACTTCGAAGATTAGAGACTTTCAAGGGTGAAAATGGAAAATTCTTGCTTAATTATTTTGGACCAAACGGACAGAAACAGAGACTAACAGAGACAGAAGACAGAGAGAAGATGTTTCAAGTTTACCAGTGCAAAATGCTGGAAGTCCTCAGTAGTCTTCAAATCAATTCTCTGAAAGAAAGGAGCATTTCAAAGAACTCCCTTCCATCTGATGTCACATTTGAAGTAACTCTATTCTGAGTGGGGCCCAGCCAGAACCGACCAGGTTTTGATTGGTCAATCTACCACAGCTCCCAAGAGCACCCTGAATCAGTATTTAGTCTCTTTGCCTTGAACTACAAAGTCTTTCATTATTAAGATGAAAAACAAAACCACTGATGCCAAGTCACATTTACCAAGTGTTTGCTCCGTGCATCACTCTGCTAAATGCACCAAACACATCATCTCATTGAATTTGCCCCAAAACCCTATGATGCAGTTGCTGCTATTATTATCTCTTCTTGACAGCCAAGAACACTGGGGCACCAAGATGTTAAAAAAAAAAAAAAAAGCCCAATGTTTCAAAACAAGTAAATGCAGATCCCAACCTGTAGACTTATTAAACCATACCCTATCACCTTGAAAAGACATGGTGTCTTATTTCTAGAGCGTACTTGTGCCAATACATGCCCTCACCAGAAGTTCAAGAGAACTCCAGTTGTTTCACACCCTCACCAATATTTGGTACTGAATTCTTATCATTTTAAATTGTATCATAATGCAAAATTAAGCACCTACAATGTGAAAGGACTTGTTCCACTTTCTGTTGCCTTTACCCTTCATTTCATTTACATCCTAGGGCTAGAAATGAAGATATATTAGTGATTTTCTGGAAACACCCCACTTGCATGTCTAAAGAAGGGCTTATATGTTGAGACCAGGCTGGGGGAGGAGCAAGTGAGTTGGGCAAGGAGGTGGCAAGATAATGCTAACAAGGTGATTGGTGGCTGGGGAAGAAATTGGTAAGTGGTGTGAGGACAGGTGATAGGAAGATGGAGCAATTAATCTCTCTTCTCCTCTGGCCTCCCCCATGACACCACTGTGCACACCCTTATGACTAAGATCAATACTGACTGTGGATAGAAGCTGGATCCATGGGAAGGGAAGGATCACCATATGTTTCCTTGCAAGTCAGCAAGGAAGGAACTAAAGAGGTAAACAAATCCCACATGGCAGTTGAATTTCTTCAATGTCTGGGCATTCCTTTGAAAGGGGTGTAGAAATAATCCAAATTCAAGATGATAAAATAGTGGTATATTTATGCTGCATACATTTTACTCATTACATATTTTTTATCATAAACTGAATCCAACATGTCAGTTTTCTCTTAATAAAAATTGAATCTGTGCCCACTGTTTCCTAATAGTGTACTCATTTCATACTCTGATAATTCATTCAATAGATTTCATGCCCCTCGATTTTCCCTTAAAATGTCTCAATGTGTGCAATGTAAACAGGGACAATGCTTGGGTAACATTGCTGAAGCCATGGATGCAGATGCCCTAGGGAGCAGCATCATCCTGTCAGCAACTGCACATCATGCAAGTTCATCCCCTAGTCCCACACGTGGGCCCTGAATATTGTAACTGCAGGTTTTCTCACCGTATTGCATAAATATACTTCCCTGCTCCTTGACTGTAGAAAAGGCCATGAAAGTGACTTTGAATAATGGAAGATTAGCAGATGTTGTTCGTGTGCTTCTTCATTTACTTCTGTGCATTCAGCCACTAACCTGACCATGATAACCCACAGGCCCAAGGTGAGAGAGAGCAGCAGAGTTGACCATGGACCTGTATGCAATCTGCATAGACTACGGAGTCATGGAAAGTGTTAAGCTGCTGCTGAAGACAACCACACAGAGGCAGCTGACAGACATAACTTTAAGGTAAAGGTGCCCCAGACAAACAAAAAGACACTAAGGGTGTATTTATATAAAGTCTGTAAACAGATGAAACTCATCTGTTTGGACAGACATTAGAATCACAATTACCTGGGACAGACTCTCCATTGGGAGAAACATAAGGGAGGGCCAAGGGGATTGACCTCACCTACATAGTGAGCACAGAAGTGTGTACGCATCCCAAAATTGATCAAGCTACATATTTATATACTTTAGATTTTTGTCCATAATTATTGATGAGCTATTTCTAATTGAAGGAGTGCATATTGACAAATAGATTGCTCAACTCTTAAGACATTATACAGGTTGTTTCTAGGTTAGCTGGAAACTATGAGAACCAATTCTGGCTGCCACCTACTAGGCAAGAAGATTGGACTTGTTGAGCTGGAGAGAAGAGATAAGAAGTATGTCTGCCTCCACACATCCAGAAATCAATTTACTTGAGAAAGGCAGTTCATGGTGTTACAGATTGTTCAACCACATGGCCTCCACAGGCAAACCTGAAAAACCCACATTGTGTGTCTGAGTTAAAAAAAAAGAAACATGACTATACGCCAAACGGGTGCAATATATTCCCTGTTAGCAGACTGGAGATGACTTTTTTTATCAGTAAAATGTTCAAGCCCAACAAAAACATTCAAATTTAGTACTATTTACCCTCCACATATATAACTTGCCCTCTGAGATTCAACTCAGATTTCACCTGTTCCAGTAACTTCCCTTGTGCAACCCCTTGCCTCTACTGTTATTTACCACACTCAAGGATTAGGCAGATAATCCATTTTCACAACTTCAAAGCATCTGCACACATTCTTAGAGATGTATTTTCCACACTGAATTGTAGCAGATGGTTTTTTTTTCTCATTTTTTATTCTCATTGTATCTCATTGTATCCCCTGCCTCGAATGCTGTTCCTGTCTCTCCAGTCACTCAAACCATAACCCTGGTCATGTATTAACTCAAGTGCTTCCCAGTGTGTGAGAATCTCTCTTCTTGCACTGACCTTTTCCTTCTCGGAAACCCTGTGATTTGGGGAAAGTTGCAAATATCCCCATAGCTCAACAGCTTCCTGTTTGCAACCCATCTCTCCAGTTAGATTGAATTACCAATGTTAATACTTTAGGCAATATTTTTCCTAGCCATTCTATATTCACAGATAGGTTAGACTGATAGATCAATATATATCCACCTCTGTAAAACTACTAAGTGGAATTAGAGAACACCTGCTCGGTAACCTACTTCCTATTCTCAGTGGGTTGGTCATGTTCTCACACCAACGCATTTCACTGTTTCATTGTACTCCACTGTATTGGGGTGCCATCATTTACAAAACCATTCACCAGACTTTATGGATGAATATTTGCATCTTTTGCAATATTTCTCCATCATAAAGAAGACTGGAATCAATATCCTTGTTTATATACCACTTCAGACTTATATAATTATATCCTCAGAGTAAGCATCTTGAGAAGTGATTGCCAAGTAAAAGAACTGAAGAGTTCTCATTCAGATAAATATTCCTAGACCACCTTCCAAAAACAGAACATGGACTCTCAAATCTTTTTCCCAAGACCACTTCCCTGCTGCCTCCCATTCCTTGAGGCAAATTCGTTATTCTGATTCTTAAGAAGACAAATGTTTGGCAACTGTAACTGTAACTGGTCTTTGTCTTAAGACCATGTTGTTGTGTGTTGGGAGCCACTGAAGGTGACATCAATCAAAATTCTTCTTTCCAGTCTCCAGTTATTGTTACAAGTAAACATTTGCTCCTATAATGCATGAATTCATGTAACATCTAACATATAACATGTAAGAATTTGCTCAATACTTGTATGAAAAAAGCCAATCACCACACTCACTAAAAGAATGCAAATGAATGATAATTCTGGATGTTTTGTTTTTACCATTTTGAGATGACAATGAAGACTGATATCTCTGTTGGTGTAAGTGGGGAGGGAGGAACTATTGATCCTTTTTTAATTCTCTTTCCTAATAATTGTATTAGCTAGCATTCCCAGAACAATTTCCAATGTTCCAGTGATGGCAGGCACTCTTGTTTTCATTTGGACATTAACAGTTGTATTCCCAGTATCTCTGGCATTAAGCATGAAGATGCTTTTAGTTGAGCTTTATATTTTTATTTATATTTCACTCACAGTACCATCATGAATAAACAACTTTAACCAAGTGCATTTCTATACACCTATCAAGATGTATACCCAGAGCTTGGAATACTCATGGTGGATGTAAACCAGTATCTACCTGCCTACCACCTATCTAAACAAGTATTTTTGCAGTTTCTGTCCAAACTTGAGATTTGTTCCAAGTTTATAGACTGAACACATGTTGTGAGGATATGCATGGCATACGCCTAATAATAGTGTTATAAAGATCCATGTCACAATCCACAGTAAGTCGTGCTTATTAATTCACCTTGAAGAAACTGAGCCAAATATTGGCAGGCTCCAGTCTGATACAAAAACTTAATGAGAGATCTCCAGATTATGGGATAAGATTACCTACAAATAGCTTTCACAGCAAAATAAGACATCTATTTTTTACCCTCAATCAGAGACACAAATGGAGCCCAAGACATTTCATCACTCCCTCCAAAGTTTATGAAATAAAGTACCCCCAGATGAATCCAACTTCAGGTACTGGCATTGTTTCTACATTCTGCTTCCTCTATTTGGCTAAGAATAAATCTGTTAAAATATTAAGATATGCCAGTAAGTGGCACCATGCTTTCTTTCCTGCCACCTGCAGCTAATTTTGCTATCTCTGAGCTAAATGCACCTTACCACTTATTAAAATGATCACATACCAGCAAAATTATCTGGACAACACAGAACATAAAGTATGTTAATGTTACATGGTAATATAGATTGTATGAAATAAGTATTCAGGCACTAAATGCATATATTTTACCAACAATCAGTTATTTACTCTAATTCCCCTGATTGAGACCTTGTCCACGTTGAGCATATTATCTAGGCACCACAGAGTGTGGAAGAGTAACTCAGGAACCTGACCCTTGAGGGTTTTGTGGTGTAGCGGAGAGGAGACATGCACAAAGCCACAGACACACAAAGAAGAAAACATGTCACACAGCTCCAAGAGGGAAAAGATCACAGATACATATCAGAATAAGAGCCATGTCTTGGTGGACAAGTGGTTTCTGGATCAGACTTGGAAAACAAAGGGGGATTTCTCCATGTGGAAAAAAGAGAAAAGGCATTTGCACTTGAGGAAGGAGAGTGATCAGCATGAGAACAAAGACAGGATTCTGTCTGTGCTGGGAACACAAGAATAACTCCTAGGTAGGATCACAGGTTACGAGAAAGCAGGCACCTGTTTGGTGACTTCAGATGTGGCTAAGTAGCGATGACCTTGACTCCATGCTGGAGTGCATGAGGTGACTCTGCAGACTCAGAAAAGGCTCCTCATAATGCTCAGAGGTGTGTTTTGGGATTTAGAAAAGAGTCAGTATTAAATACTGTAACAAGGATTACACAAAAAGTCTAGTACGGTGTTTTCCAAGACACCCATATTCGTTTAATTGCGTATTAACTGATGGGTGCCCATACTGATAGGGATAGAACTGGGAGCAAATAAAAGGAGTTATCCATTTTTACCCTACATCATTGGGTGTTTTAAATTTTAACATACACTTTGACAATGGTACAGTATCATGAAATGTTTGTGTAGTTCAAAACAATTTAGTAAATTACTCCAAAGCCCACCTAGCCTCATGATGGCCTATGGCCTAGCATCGACTGTTAACTGAGTGGGGAACACTTTGCATTTTCTGAAACTCATTTAAACCTTCTGAATTCCAGAGAGGCTAATCAAGTCTGCCAATAGTGGCACAAGTTAAACTGAAGCACAATGTAAGACATATTTTTCTAGACTGTCCGTTCTTACTGCATTTTCGGGAATGAAGTGAAGTAATACCTCTTCAGCGCTTTGCAAGGTGCCTGTCACCTAAAAGCTGAGTGAACAGCAGCTATTTTTGCCAGCAGGCATCTCTAGAAGCAGCCATTGCAATATGACACAATCTTTATCATAAATGTGCTTATTTTCCAAACTCATCAAAGGTCAAGACATAATCACCCTTAAAATGATAACATAGGGAGACATGGAAATGTACCCTTAGCCTCCTACTCCAGAGTGCTCTTCACTATACTTAAGAGATATTTTCAGTCCTGGAAATGACATGTTGGGATTCACTTAAAGGAAATGCTTGTCTGATCTACCTCACTTCCCACTGCTGTTTGCTATGCAATTGAGTGGGTTTAATCCATGAGTATCTGTAAACAGATAAAGCCACATAGTCTTTTTTAGTGAGCTCTGGATGGATTTACTAGCTATTGAAAGTTAAAAGATTAGAACTGTGTAATTTAATCACTTTAAGTCACTTTGCTGGCACAGTTTGGTTTTGATGAGACATGAAGAAGAAATCCCATTATCAGATACCATATAAGAAATGAGCACCCTGACTTCTGCGTCACAGGCCAAATTCTGACTCATGATTGATAAGAAGAACTCTGTAGTACTTTTCCTATCATAGAACTGTCACCTATACGCAGTTAGCTATTGAACTGAAGCAAGAACCTTGTCTTCACGCTATAAATTTAAACTGCCTTTGGCGATAGCAAACATTCACTTAGTTCTCTATGGGAATACTAATCTTTCGTCAGGTGGGGCTGCTAGGAAATGCACATATTAGCATGTTTTAATACAAGGCATGCAATGCAGATGTTATTAAATGCAAGCATTTCTCTGCTTCTTCTTGATGCTCCTTCATTGAAAATTGCCCCAGGTTGTAACTCCTTTTGCTGTAAGATTGCCATAAAAATGAATATGCTTGGCATTTTGTTAAAGGCTTATATGCTGAAAAGATAATACTGACCATGCAAAACAATCTTAATTGATGGTGTGTTTATGTCTGCTGCTGAGAGAAAAAGGCATTCACAAAGATATGTAAGTCATTTTTCTCCCTATATCAAAATCTGAAGAATTTTTTCTAGCTCTCCCCACTGATACATATACTACCAAGATAGTCAACTACAAATTAGCTTTTCTAATTTTTGCAATTATTATCATGTTTTGCTTGCTAAATATTCCCTGACATCTACTTTGGCCCACAAATACATTTTAATGCTTGATAAGGCAAAAATACTACATGAACATCTTTATGTAAGAGAGTCTATTTTATACAGTCATATATTTATTCACTTAAAATCTCCTGTGTCTGATCCCTATTTAAAATATGTCATAATCTAACAGAAGTCTTATATTCCTGCACACACAGCCCTACCTATGGATGCTGGAAACCACAGGTGGAAATGTTTCCATGACAGAGCAGGGCTTTATGACATGGTTGGTCCCTTCTGCCACACTTTCACATACTTCCTGATTAATAAGTTATCAGTCAAAAAAGAGGAAGTGTGGCTATGGGAATCTCTGAGCTACTATTGAGTTATTCATGTTTGGTAACTAACAGGTATTATTTCCTATTGAACCCTAAGTAATTGTGGCCTCATTGATCTAGAGAGGAAGCACATCTGCTTCCAGATAGATCACCGGCATGTTTATTCTCCACCGTGAACCTCCAAAATAAAATTCAATTTCCATTAGAGAAAGAAAATTTTATTAACTTCTCCTTCCATCTTCTCTTTCTTTGCCTCTTTCCATTATACCCCGGGTACAGTCCTTCCTGGGAATCTACACCAGTTGAAGAGACATTCTCCACATCCCTCCCACCAGTGGGGCAGCTCAGGGGATTGTTGGTAGATCAATAGTCACTGCTTAATGAAAGTTCCTCTGGTTGTTAACTAATTTATTAGCTAAGAACTTAAGCTACTTGGAAAAAGTTTTCTCCCTCAAGCAAGATGACTTGCCATTAGTAAAACAATCAGTAGTAATTAAAAATCTCATTTTGCAATATAGTTCATAAGTTTTACATCTTAAAACCTGCTTCTCATTTGATTCTACTTAAAAATGATGCCCTGGGTGAAACAAAAGGTCCTCTTTGAAAATACTAAAGTTAGACAAAACAGGCCAGAATTCAACCACAGTTCCTCTCTCAAAGTAACAAAACTGCCTCAATATTTGGTCAATGGTTGCTTTTAGATAACATTATTCCAAACATAAAATTGTTTTATCTCTTATTTGACAAAGATATTTAAAGCATTTCATTATCATCATATTGTAAAGATTTTGGCAGAAAGTGTTAAATGTTATAATCTTTTCTTTAAACGTATTGTACCCAGACACATAGTGGATATTTGAAATTTGAATTTGCAGCCTAAAATCACTTTAAATAGATTTAACAGTCTGCTGAGTTTACATGCTTCATATCCTTAAACTATTTACAAAGTAGCTGTTCCAAAATCTCTGAACATAGTCAAGATTTCACACACCCCAAATAGCAGCATGATAAAGAAAGAAAAAGATGAATACTGAATGGTCCCTCTTCTATGGAAGGTATGGAGAAATCAAATAAAAGGACAAGAAAAAGTTAAAATAAGCAAGCTGATAACGGAACTAAATCATACAAGGAGAGATAGGGAGGGAGGGTGAAATCAGGAGAGGGAAGAGCACAGGGATCATGATGATGTTTTACAGTGATATGGTGGTGGGAGAACTCTGGAGTATACAACGATGTAATATATATATTTATATATATGTAATAAATGTAATGAGATAAAAATGCCTCATCTTTTTGAAACAACGTAAACATGAACATATGTCAGAGTTCTTGAAATAAATGGACCAAGGTTGTTGTCAAACAAGATGAGAAAACTATAAAAATATGTCTAACTTAATAAAATCCTGGCCCACTGTGGGTTAAGTTTCAGGACCACAACTTCATTTAACAGGAAACGCTAGGGGGCACAGTTGCGATGGGAAGCTTCAGATGGTTTCCTTTTCTAATTGGGACAAGAGATATCAACACTTGCTCATGCCTGCTGCTGCTGACTTATTTTGAAAGATTTTAAACTTGTAACAGGTTATCTAAACTAGCCCACTGAAAAGACTATCAAACAAATAGAGGAAACCCAGACAAGGGCTCCTTGGAGGATACTTACCATAAGAATAATCTATTTTCCTTCCTGTATGTGTTCATAAATATAACATCTCCTTCCCCTGAAATGACCATCAATTTTCCTCCTGAATAAAAGATTCTTAATAACCCACTGATACTTATGGCCTTTGAAAGCTAAGGGTTTTAAGTTATAGATGACATTTTCTATCAGCTTTGGAGAACAGATTATTCCATTTTGGTTGACCAATGATACTTATATCATTATTTCAAATGAAATATCTCCATATTAGTAAAAGTTTTCTGAAGAAGAGGAAGGCATCTTCATCCTCTCAAAACTCCTTTATATCCATATTCCCAGCCAATGACTGAGATTTTAAAAAGATGGGTTGCCCAGCATGGTACTGCTCTGATAAATGGAAGCCATTTGTTTCAAATGGACTTTACAAGCCCAAATGTCTATTTCTGTCGCTCCAAGAGCAACATAAAAAGTTGTTTCCTCACTTTTAGTCATTGCATAACATTCACAGTAGCCAAGTCATGTACAAGCCACTTCAATATCTCCCAAGTATGTTACCTTGAAAATTTCACCCTCAAGCATTCATTCTCCAAATAGCCAAGTTTCCTAGATGACATTCAGTGAGATAATGAAGCTTCTCTTTAAAATGATCCATCTTAAAAATTGTGTTTTCCACAGGAAAAAAATGTACTTGCCCAAGGATATGAAACATACATCCAATATTAGGCTTTTTTTTTTTTGCTTTATTATCACAAAATTTGTAAAAATCCATATTAAAATTAGTATAATCTAAAATAGGCTGAATCTCTCAAATATGATGACTTTTCTTGAAGATATTAACCTAATCTGCAGACTTGTTAAGGCTGTAGACTTGAGGGTGAATGTGGAATATAAATATTTTAAATAGCTCAGGCAGAGCAAATTGAGTATATGTGAATATCAGAATCTCGAATGTATTATTCACTATTCTTTTTCTCTTAGTATTTTTATGATTATACTTTTCCCTTTTTTCCTATAACCAACATCTTAAATCTTTAGCATAATATCCTGCATATACAATGGATCAAAGAAATTGGTCCACTATTGGGATTTTTTAAAGATATTAATGCAAATTATAAGCTGTAAATACTGGCCTCCCAGTTCACTCACAGAAAATTAAAACCCAGAATGAAATGTACTTCAGTATGAAAACTCATCTTGACAAATGCATACCTTATTAACAGACCTTATTTCTAGAAAATCATATAGAAAAAATTTTCTGTCAAAGTTAAAGATGATGGATAATATGATGAATTAGTCTTCCCCAAACATTTTAAATTCTAACCCTCAACATTTCATATCCTTCCTTCCCTGTCTAATGTTTTTTCCTTAGTATTTATCACTAACTAACTTAAAAGTTCTTTTACTTCGAATTTTTACTTCATACGTCAACCTCCCTCTCTGGATGTATGCCTCCCGACTGCATGTTTTTTGTTTGTCTTTTTCTATTCCAGCCCACAGAACAGCAACTGACATGTAGCAAGTAATTAGGAAATATATGCTAGATTATTAAATAGTAATATGCAAATGAATAAAAAATAAAACTAAAATCTGGCAGAATTGTATATATTATGGCTCTTGTTGTAATGTGATAGGAGTTGAGAATTAATGAAACACAGTTACACACCAACAATTTTTGTAATAAAAGTGTTATGAGATTTAACCTTTGCAACATTAAAAATTCAATATATACAGTGTTACTGTTGGTCACACAAATTAGTGACTAAGCTGAACTCTGAGGTACGTATTGTTAAAGTCCATGATTTTTTTCATTATATGATACTGACCCTCATATGATCCCAACATTCCAGAAGGTGTGTAACAATTTTGTTAAGTATGCATCAGTGTTACAAAGGTCAATTTTATCAGTATTAGAGCACAAATTCAGAAGACTTTGGATATTTGGAGGAAGCAGTTGACTGAATATCACTAAGAACACCTAGTTTACTAAAAAAGCATCGAAACCCCTCAATGCCTCATTATTCATGTCACTGGAGATAAGGGGGAGAGGGGATAGAGAAAAAACAGCTTCTTCACTAGCTATGGCAGACAGAGAACCATGGTGTAAATATACAAGTTGGCAATATAGTTATATGATTCAAAATATATAATCTCATACATCACATAATCATCGTGATTACAAAATCATAGATTCTCCAAAACTGACAACATCACAAAGAAAGCAATCTCAACAAATGTGCTGATTTTTATAAACTTTATTTCAGGAATAACAATACTAATTCTCTTTTCCTATGATCTAACTAAATGTTATCAGCAAAAGATACACTTTAGATTCAAAGAACAAGTGAAAAGATGGAAAAAGACCTACCATACAAAAAATAATCAAAAGAAAGCTGGGGTATGTCTTCCAAAACCAGAGAAAATAGACTTTAATACAAAAATCATTTCTAGAGACAAAGAACATTTTATAATGGCAACTCTTTCACAAAGATAAAAGACATATAAACATATTTTCATTTAATATCTGAGTCCTAATAGCAGACTCCTAAAACAAATAAGGTTAAAAATTGACAGAAGTGAAGAGAAAATTGGCCATTCAATAAAATTGTTAAGGATTTCAATACTTAAATTTTGATGAGAAGATCAGGAAAACAGGTGATTTGAACAAATCTATAGATCAAGTCACCTAACACTATAAACCAACTGCACCAAACATATTACTCAACAACTGAAGAATGCACATTCTTCTCAAGAGTATGAGGAATGGACCAGTTGTAAGGCCAAAATCCTCCAACCAAAACACTTTATGCATTATGTGTTTCAGAATTCCAAAACTTTCCCATATTTTATATTAGGAAATGGTGCATCTTTAATGTATTATGTAAGACCCTCACACCCTCAGCAGAGTCTAGATCAGTATCTTATACCCATCACTATTTCTACAGCAAAATGCATGTACCTTAGTTCAGGAAATTTTTTTAATACTACATAAATTAGAAAGAAACAATATTTAAAAATTGTTACCTTGGGATGAACACTGGGGATTACAAAGATGTGAAAGTTATATATAAATAAATTATATATAAAATTATAAAAAGTAAATTTAAAAAATTTAAAAAATGTCACTTCTACTTTCCAAGCATTTTTCCAATGGGAACACTTTTCTTCATCTCTACTGACATCATGCCAGCATGAACCACTGCTGTGTTCTTCCTTCCATCAAGGGAACATTCTGATCACATTCTTGCTCATGGTCTGGTCTCCCTCAATTTGTTCTCTAAAAGGTAACTAAAGGCACTTACTATTATTGCTATTGTTGCTGCTGCTGCTGCTGCCAATATTGTTCTGCTCTGCCTGATACCCTCCTGTAGCGCACAGATTCCTCATGGCTGCAGCTTAAATGGTAAGTAGCATCCCTCATCACTCACAATCTGTTTTTATTGCCCCAACACATCAAGATCTTTCCTGCTAGGATTTTTTGTTTAGCTGCAATCCTGTTTGAGAAGATTTTTCTAAGCGTTTTTCACAAGCTTGAATCATCATCAACATTTAGATCTATGTTCAGACATCATTTCTCCAGGAAGACTTTTCATTCTAGTTACATTTTTCCCATAATATTGAGTTCTAGAATAGTTTCAGATATACACAAAAGTTGAAGCAATAATACAAAGAGTTCCCACATACTCTGCACACAATGCCCTATTAACATCCTACATCACTGTGGTATATTTGTTACTTACACTGGTATATTTGTTACTTATACTATTGACTAGATTACAAACTTTACTAGGATTTCACTAGCTCGATTTGCTGTCACAACTATAATACAGCACCACCTGGCTCATTCCAAGGTACCTTTTTCTAACAACTTAGTTTATTTCCAAGTCATTAATATAACTGCCTAAGTGTTAAAATTTATCTGCTTATGTACTTATTCTCTACTCCCCACCATAAAGAAGTTTAGAAGCACAGGTCTTGCCTCTGCAGATTTTAACCAACTAATAGCCCCTAGGACTTAGTAATGTTTAGCTAACTAAACTAATGAAAAATAATTCATAAAAACTATTGACTATCAATTCATAACACAGTGTGCAAAACAAAGATGGACTATTTTTTTTTTTGAGACTAGGTCTCGCTATTTTTGCCCATGGAACCTCAGGCTCTCGTTGCCCAGGGTACCACAGATTCAAGCAATCCCCAGCTTCAGCTTCCCAGGTAGCTGGGATGACAGGCGCACACCACCACTCCCAGCTATTTTTTGGAACTAGGTCTCCCTACGGGCCCCAGGCGGGACTCGAACCACTATCCCTAGCCCTGGCTGCTTCATAGGCTGAAGTTTACAGGCACGAGCCACCGTGCCCGGCCGAAGATGGACTATTTTACGGATACCCCTTGTGATGATTAAAATCATCTTCAGAATCAAAAACAGTCACACATTACTCTATTGCCTGCCTCACTTATACTAATAATGTCTCTGCAGTCACCATCACTTGGCATTAACATTTTACTCTACACGAAACTCAGACATTTGGTGGTTTTCCCCTAATGACTGCTATAGTAGAACTTAATTATGTCCAAAACTAAAATAGCACATTTCTACCTCAAAATTTTTTTTCCTGTAACAAACAGACATTACCTTCCATCTCAACAGGGTGAAGATTAGAGACAAGAGGGAAACAGGAGCTATATTTGCCATCCCTCAGTACATATTTCATCAAATTACCCAAAAGGATTTGAATATCTAAGAACATTTCTCTATGTGATCTAAGAATCATGTGTCACTCAAAGCTACCCAATAAATTTTTGCTAAATTAGTTCTAGTCTTGTTGGCTTAGCATTTTCTCTACTTCTTTTTATTACTTCTCAAATTGCTGACAAATCTTGTCTAGAAAATGACTTAACAAACACTTTGGTAGACATGACTAAGAACCCACCATGCAAAATAACCAGGTCAGTTTGGGAGAGGATGTTTTTCAAACATGTTTTTCATTTGAGATTTTCTTTCAACCTCCAGGTTTGCTCGTAGTCATGCTTGGTCCCAGAGGGTACCATGTGAGCAAGGGTTGTCCACTACAATTCACTGTATCCCCTTTTTAAAAAATGAAATTCATATAACATTAAGTTATTTTTAATCAAAGTAATATATTATAGCCTGATAAAAATGCCAGGCATACATCACTGACACTCAATATCTGTTTCTTTTCTCCCCAGGACTGGAGACTCCTCTGGCAACTCCCATCTAATTGCCGTCCTAAAAAGGTAAGAGTGAGACAATGTCCCAAAAAAAAGGATAAAAGAGAAGGAAACAGGATAAAATCAATATTTTCTGATTGCACACTGTATACTCTTTTCTACTCTACTGGAAGCTTTTTATTTTCTTTAAACTAAGAGAGGCCACTTTTATATTTAAATGAAAAAACTGCGACTGCAACAGAAAAGAAGTTAATCAAAGGGAGGGATATGGGGAAAAGAGAGAAAAGAAAAAAAGTCCTGTGGCTTCTGGAATATTCTTTCACAAGAATATAAGTAAAACCCCCTGATATTTGTGAGAAATATTACTCTGTTATTTTTGGAACAGGCTGAGCGAAGGAAGGAGAGTCTGCGTGTACATTTCTTGAAATAGTTCCTTGTTTGTTTGAACTCTGCTGTATCTCAGAGTGACAACACAAATGGGCCTCCCAGCACAACTGCAAGCCCATATATAACAAAGTAGTCTCCATGGGGGACTGAAATAAATCCACCCAAGGAGGGGCCCCCAGGCACAAATTAAGCCTTGGCCACTTGTTCACAATTAGCATAGCAAAATGAGAAAGTAAGTTAAAGGCACATTAAGACAAAGGCTCTAATATTCTGATAAGGACACCTTGCTCAGGCATCCCCAGACAAAATGAACTGTCTCAGGGATATAAAAATTGGGGAGGGAGGCCGGGCATGGTGGTGCATGCCTGTAAGCGGCAACCTATGAAGCCACAGCCGGGGCCAGGGATCGTGGTTCGAGTCCCACCGGGGCCACATAGCGAGACCTAGTCCCAAAATAAAATAGCTGGACGTGGTGGTGGCGTGCACCTGTAATCCCAGCTACCTAGGAAGCTGAGGCTGGGGATTGCTTGAGTCCCTGGCACCCCAGGCAACGTGAGCCTGCGGTTCCACAGGCAAAGATAGCAAGACTTAGTCTCAAAAAAAAAAATTGGGGAGAGAATGGGTTTTTAAGATGGTAGCTTTTAGAGTAAACCACACCTCCTGGAAGAAATAAGAAACATGTCTGCAGTTTGTTCTCTTGTTAACCTTGTATCTGTAGAACTGTTTCTAAGTTTTTGTCATGTTTTCCCATTCAACTGCTTCCAGTTCACCTCTACTTAGCTGGGACTTCATGTGGTTATATCATGTCTAACAGCTATTGGAAAAGGAGCTCTGTTCACAAGGAAGACGTTACAATACCCACGGAGATGGAAGCATGAGCCACAGCGCACTTTCTCTTGGCTGAGTTCTCAGTATCTGCCATCCATTTAATTGTAATTGTAGTTGATTATCTCCTCATCAGTCCGCTCCCACTCTGGCTTCGCCCTCAGAGTCATCCCATTCTACTCTTAGGAGGTCTAAAAATAGAAGGTAGCTACATTTCCTTTGTTCCAAAGGGCCCTTAGCCCAACCCAGCCACCAGTTAAGGTAAAGCAGGGTCAGGCCCAGGAAGAAATACCTGGGACTCTCGCAGCTCTCCCTGAGCTGGTCTTCACCAAGGGAGAACCGTGTCAGAAATTATGCTCCCAGTCATCAAAATAAAATAAAATAAAAGTCACCTTGTTTTTCTCCAAGTGGAAGATGTCTTAGCAGTTAGTCTACACCCATGATGATACAGTAACATTTCCAACAAGTTATTCAAATTCTCTGAACAAACAAATACCAGAAGAAATCCTTCAACCAGTGACAACCTCAAGAAAGCAAGCATGTCACATGTGGGTAATTTCACATTCTCTGAGTCTCTTCTCATGACATTTTAATTTTTGAAAAGAGCAGATATGTCTCACTGAAAACTTTTTTTTAATCTTAGGCTTTTAAAAATAGATCCCACACTTAAGGCTTTTCCCGTGATCTGAAGCACTGAGCATTATCTGCCCAGGCAGATTTACAATAGGATTACTAGATGATCCACTGAAGACTGAGATGAAAATTAATAGTTAGTAGATGGGTAACATGTGAATGGCGAATGTGACTTGTTTTCTTCAGACAGAGGCACACTGCAGACACAAGCACAGATACCCATGATGTGCTCTGAATTGCTAAAGCATGTTTTCATTCATTTACTTATTCCTTTATACAACAGATATTCACTGAATGTCTCATACTGATCATGTGACGAGGAAAAAAACAAAGTAAATTTCAAACTAGATTGAGGGGTGTTACAGAAGCTGTTCCAAAATCTGTCTCACTCACTGTCATGCTTGCCCACCTCAAAGGTTAGCTTGGAAATGCAAACAAAATAAAACAGTATCATTTACAGACATTCCAAAGGAGATGTTTTAGAACACCTGTTGAGCTGCAGGGTGCATAGGAGGACATGCTTTAGTGAATGCCTATGAATACAGCCAGAAATGCATCCCAAACCCAGAGACTAGAGGGTGGTCTGTTTGAGGGACACTGTGATATACTTGCCTCCAACCTTTCACTTATTTAAACCTGCTTCTGAAATTTAAGACTCAAGTCTGATACAACCAAAACATTATTTGGAAGAAACAATGGTTTTAATTTGTAATATAAAGACCACTGATAGTACTTTGTTGTAGAGTTAAATTGTCTCTATTTTCTAACTGATGAATGTGTCTAGAAATTTCACCTAATACTACAAAAGAAAATGTGAAAATTTTAAAACCCCATTTAACTTTCTACGAGGTCTAAGTCCCTCCATGTCAGCACTAAATCAGGGTTGGCAAACTACTACCAAAGACAGGTAAATCAAAGTCAGTCTACCATTTGTTTTTGTGCAGCCCATGATTTTTTAAATTTTAAGTGGTTGGGTGGAAATATATCAAGAGCAGTATATCATTTCCTCATCCATTTATGTTATATGCGTTTCAGATGTCAGTGTCCACAAGTGCCATCTTAACAGATCATCCGTGTTCATTCAAGGGCATAGGGCCGATGGTTTTTATGCTCAGACAGCTACCACAGCAACCCTTAATCCTTGAAATGTTGACTATCTGGCTCTCTCCAGAAAAGGTTCCTTGATCTCTTGTTTAAAGAGCATTAATAACATCAACAAGATAAATGTTACCAAGTGAAGACATTTCAGAGCCATAATAAGCGCCTTTATGCAGTCACTTCCAAATGTTCTTGCTCCCCAACTGGTTTTCATCAATAAATCTTCCACCAAAGAGGAGGATCTTTCTATTAGAGGTAGCTGAGTGGAGGAGCAAAGAGAGCAAAGCGGAAAAAGGGAAAGATACTAGAAAATCCAGCTACACTTACATGCACTAAAAGATCTAGAAAACAGAAAGGCAGACATGTATGAAGAAGAAAGTTCTGGAATATCTATCACCCATCCTCAACTCTCTATATAAAAATTAACAGCAGTCATCAGCTCAAAAGCTCTACATGGCCCTCATCTCCCTGAGCCACCATCTCACAACCATTTGGCATTGAGGTAAATGGCAAAACTACTGTTCATTTTACAGTAAGATGACTACAGAAGTAAGCATGGTTTCATTTACATATTTCATTCAGTAGAGACTGGTCAATCCAGTCTGATAAATGAAATAAAGATTCATGTGCTTTGAGATTTAGTAAGCAAATAGAAAACAATTTCAAAGGCAAAATGATATCTTGTGATATGTTTGACATTTAATTATGTATAAATTATACCAGTATATGCATTTAACTACTGCATTTAAGGATTGTTTCTCTCTTATTCAGGCATGGTAATAAAAGGCTGACCATCAGCTTGTCAGTGTCTCTTAAATCTGCAGAAAATGTTAATAAGAGCAACAGTTAGAGAAGTAGAATGGAGGTGAACCTATGTCAACCACCTCACACATGTGCAGATAAATCCCCAAGAGCAAATGCCTTCAAGTATTTCAAATGTCATTATTAAGTGCTGATAAGTTTATGTTTCAATGTTTTATCAATACATTTTCAAAATCACCATCAATTTTCAGTAATAACTGGCCAGCTTCTACAAATGCATTAACTATGTCACGAGAATGACTTAATCACTTCCAAAGGTGGAAATACTCCTTTGACAACCACAAGATCCTTGGGAAGTTAATTAAAACTGTATAAATGCCTTACCAATTGGTTCAGAAGTTGTATCTTAGGATGACAGCCAAGATGACCCTACCTGGTGCCAACTTCCACTCTCATCCAAACTATCATGATGAATCCCTGGGTTTTAAGAATATAAATATAAAGGAAAACCACTTGCAAGTCACTCTCCTCACTAGGAGACTCCGCAGTCATTCCTACTGCTACAGAAAGGTGCATTGCTGACAGCACAATACATGTGCTTAAAAGCAGAGCAGTTACAGAAGCCTAATACAAATGTTAGAGATTGGTAATTATGATCAGGTCTCTAATAACTGCCTAAATGGCAAAAGCCCACATTCAAGTCTCAATATCTCCCCCAGAAGTCCTCTGCTGGCCCTTTAATCTGGGACTTTACCTAACAAGAAAGGGAAGAAAGTTGATGGTCACAGATTTTTTTTCCTGTGACTGATTAGCTTGTGCCCTTTAGTGATGGACCCCCAAGGATTTTTGTGACTTTTCTGATCTCTAACCACTCATCGTGCCCCACCTGATCGAGAATATTACAAAGTATCAATAAAGGAAGGCTGCTTGGTAATGCTAAACAATAGCACTCTGTGCTTGACTACCTGTGCAAACATCTCAGGAAGCTGATGGTGAGGCTATCCCAATGAAAACCCCAAGGAGGGGCAGGACAACTCAGGTGTTAAGATGCTCCTGTGTGCAGAGAACAGCATATACACCCGATTCTTTAAATACTGATGCCTCTGTTACTTGCAGTAACAAGTGTGGTCAAAACCTGAGAATGGGCTTACCCAGAAACAGCAGGGAGTAAAATTCAGGATAAAGAATGATGCGGAAAGAGTTGTCATTAACATCTCTTTGGTGAGAAGGAACTGAAGAAACTACAGGGAACTCAGCACTGTTGCTGAGCCCCTAAGGGTCTCCACTGTTTGCTGATTGAAAAAGAAATAAAATCAGGGCAAACATTAAGGTGCACCTACTGTGTGCTGGCACAAAGCACTTTGCATGTGTGATATATACAAGTATATATATGTAATCTGTGTGTAATATATACATTTAATCCTCAAAATATTATTTTAATAGATATCATTATTAGTTTTTAATGGTGAATTTACCGAGCTATAAAAGTTAACTTTCCAAGATAATATAGCTTTTATTTTCTATTTACATTATATTTTCCTTTGTGGGGCATTACAGTCCAACTCTGACAGCAAGTTTAAAATTTCCTATAAAATACTTTATCCTCAAATTAGCTATCTTCCTTGAAAAAGTTCCACAACTTTATAAATTTTATATATTTTATATATAACATTTGTATATATACAACTTTATAAATTTTATATTTATATAGTTCCACAACTATATAAATCTGAATATAGAATAATTAGTTTATAAAATCACAAACATCTCAAAATAAATTTGATCATATATGTCTTATAGTCCACTAGCTTTGTATCATACTATAAGAGTCTAAAAGAATTAGTTTTTACCCTTAAAAGCATCATTAATGTACCATCTTTGAAAATGTTGATCAACCAGAAGTATTCTCTAAGTAGGTAGGAAGGTAAAGGGATGTTAATTATCTTGCATGTCTTCATTAGCTCCTATTGCCAATGATAGAGTAAATAAGGTTTAAATATGTTACAGAAGATACATCAGTTTTTGACTGGGTCATGTTGCTGAGAGTCACTAAAATTCAAAGAAATGGGCAGGTTTAGACCAAAACTCTAATCTCAATAGGAAAAAACAAAGTAAATCTAATCTAAGGTTTTAGACCTTTAATCTCTCTCTCTCTCACACACACACACACACGCACGCACGCACACACACGCACGCACACATACACACACCATCTGCTTCCAAGTAACTGTTCCTTTCCCATCTCTGCCCCATGTCCATCAGAGCACCAAGATGTTCATTGTGGTAATAATCACTTCTGAAAGTGCTTGAGGATTCATTAAGCACCACTAATGGAACTAAACTCTCAGGCAGTTTTTAATGCTCTTTATTTCCAAATCAAAGAAGGACATCATGATGGTATCTGTTGACCAAGTTAGACCTCGTGAGGACCAAATGCATAGACAACGGTGGCTTGATAGAATCATTTTAGAAATTATCTTCTACAGTAGTATGTTTTTAAAAAAAAAAGTTCACTCTTCAAATGGAGGGTGGACTCCTACAGGTGGAATCTATTTTCTCTTATGCTGAATCTTGGTTGGTTCTGTGACTGGCTTTGATCAAGACAATGAAGTATACAAGAAATCATGTCATGTCCATTAAATGATACTTTCATACTCTTGGAATCAAAGAATTGGATTGTGATAAACTCAAGTCACAGGGACAGAAAACTGAGGCAGACCTCAACAGCCAACAGTCAACATCAAGAACAAGTTCAATGAATATGTTATCTGAGACTGTCCCTTCAGTAAACCTCTAGATGCATCTCTGGACTAATATCAACGTGGAAAAGAACCATCTAGCCAACCTCAATCATCTCAAATTCTTAAGAGATAATAAATGATAATTACTATTAAACAACCATGTATTTACGTAGTTTGCTACACATCAATGGTAGTCAAAATCTTTCTGGACCACCTTAGATTTCAGGCTGAACCAGGTCCTGCTAGACTTCACTTGTCTCTATTTCAACTTATTTTGAAACACAGTATATGCATCAGGACAGATCCAGAAACTTCAGGATGGCCCCCATGGAATGAAGGAGATTACCTTCCTCTATAGGTCATGGTGGCTAAGTAGCCCTACAACCTCAGAGCCAAACTAACTGCATTTGAATCTTGGTTTTGTCTTTTACTAAGAACCTAGTTGAAGTTACTTCAATTTCCTATGCCTCAATTCTCTCTTAATACTATTATTATTCTCAAGTGTGTTCGACATCCAAGATCTACCTGCTTACACTAGTGCGAGAGCTCCATGCACAGGACAGAGGACCATGAAAAGCAAAACATGCTTCATATTTGACCCTGCACCATGAGGAAACAGACCTCTGCCGAGTCATAAAAGCATGATTGTGATAAATGCTGTATCTTACCCAGCCACAACAGATATATCAGAACACTAGTCAAACTTTATCTGAGAATAAAGAATTCATACTTTGGGATTTTGATGATTGAATTAATTAAGATTACTGAGTTTTATATGTACATAGTCCCGGGAACTTTCTTTCCTAGGCATGATCCAAGCTGTCATCATCATACTCATAGCAACCTTGTTTCTAGATATTATTTTGTACTTCTCTGCAACAAACAAAGCAAGTTTTACATCATGGCAGTATTTGCAGATGTCATAAATTAATCCTAAATATATTAATGATACTGGGTTGGGTTCTGGTTGTTTTTTATTTGTTTCATTTTGATTTCTTGATCACTTCATAGACACATTGTGGAACTGCTTTTGTTAAAACAACTACTGGGGGAAAAAACATTTTCCAATGAAGCAAAAACCAGTTTTACCAACTCATATTGCTATAGGATTGAAATAAGTACATAGCAGTCTTTGTCCCAGTCCTTTATCTCTCCTTGGTTTTAAAATTACATCAAGAACCTATTTCTATTTACTTTAAAGTTAACTACACTAAATGAATTATTTCAAAATACATTAGCATTATATTTCAGCTTTAGAATATTTGACCACTGACCACAGAGCAACATGGAGCTTTCCAAAGGCACCCCAAAGTTCTCCTCTCCATTTCTCATCTCCACACATTTCTCTTCATAAAATTACTGTTGTTCTACATCGAGACATGATTTCAGCTGCTTTCAAGATAAGCCTGATGGATTCACAAATTGATATCCAAGAATTTCAAACAATTAGAGATTCTGGAGCTTTGTGCCTGTCTTCAACAAGGAAACAGCTCTTCTCCACCTCAGTTACTCTTTCCAAACTATTTTTAAGCCTTAGGTCAAACTGAGAAAATTCACATTTTTATTTTTTGCTGGTTAATCATGGATTCAATGACTCTATCAGAGATGTAAATAAATAGCAAACTATATACACAAAATTAAAAACTATGAAATTTAAGTAGTAGTGATTCAGTGTCCAGGCTCTCCCTCGCAAAGACAAATATTTAGCTATTTTATACTCTTCAATGCACACTAAATTTGGTCATTTAGATAGAAATAAGGAATGCTAAATTTTATTATTTTCTGCCTCTACTGATTTCTCAAAGCCCTCCCACTTCTCCCATTATCTCCTTAGTTTCTTCATTTGGAACCCTACTCATTTATGTCTATTTAACTTCATCTCCATCTCATTACCAGATCTCATAAATCACACACTATTTTGCTTTGGTTTAGGGTGTCATTCTTAATACTTTGTATTTTATATTCTACAAGTCTATTTGTAGGCCCTGAATCAGACCCACCATAGTGGAAAAAAAATATCTATTTTTCTGAGGGTGGTTTTAGCTATATTGGGGTTATATTATGTGATTATATGTAAAAGCTTAAGAATATATACAACTTCAATTGAGAGCAACTGCTGACACTACTTCTGTATTCACTATGTAGTAGAACATAGGAAAAATAACAGTAACCAAAACTTAACTATATTGAAAAGCTTCATCAAAAAAAAAAAAACTAGTTAAATGAAAAGGGTGTCCTGATAAAAACTATGAAGCTCAAAGTTTGCAGACTAGTAAAGTTTTGCTTTACTAGACTCTTTTCCAGAATAGAGCTACTCAAGGCTCTATCAAATTAATACTTAACCTACCTCAATTAACAAATAGTACTAAAATAGTGACACATTTTTAATTAAATAAAATTTATCTCATTGGTATATGAAACATTTACCAGTTTGCCATTATAAAAACAAAGATGGGAATAGTTTCACCAATTAGCAAGTTAATAAACCATTTTCATAAAGTATCTTTTGAGTTTCTCAGATAAAAATTATCACAGATTTCTCAAAGTACATAAAAATCTACAAATTCTAAATCTTGGTTTTTCATAAAATGTTTTCAGGTAGCATAAATAAACATCTCTTGTCATAACTGAACACAAGTGCTTTCATATTTAGGAAAGTTATTTCAGAAAAGTCACAAGAGTTTACCTGGCAAGGTTGTTTCATTTTAATGGCTATGACATGGTATCTGTAGCAGCAGAGTTCACACGTCCAGGAACCCCTCTCGCTGATCCACTTGAGCAGGCACAGTTGATGTGTGTACCGAACTGACCCATCACATCGGCAAGGATTTAACAGCTCCCCCTGAAAAGAAAATAGCCCTGTGTGAACTTCATATTTGTATATATTTGCATTTCTATGTTAAAAAATCTAAAACCCTTGCTTTATTTTCCTTCAAAACCTTTTACCCAAATGTATACAGGCATCAAACTCTATCCTAGAAAATGAAATTAAATGTTTATACCTCTGATGGGACCAAAACTAAAGTCATTAAGCTATTGCAAATGTTCTACCAACATACAAAATGTCTACAAGACATAAATGTTCTACCAACATACAAAATGTCTATGAGTTGTAGCTCCCAATACCCTTGGGGGAAAAACTGTACTATTAAATCTCTTTAATACCTTTTAAGTGGATGGTCAGATGCATTTCCTCTGCAGTTATTCTTAATCATTGCTGAAGAAGAATCGCATGGCATCCCAGAAGGTAGCTTGCAATAGCATTATGCTTTTATTTTTTTTCTAAATTAGCATCATAAATATTGACTTAGGGCACTGTATTCCTGAAAGCCTGCATATTCTTACACAATTTCCTTACTCTTAAAAAATATTAAACCTAATGTCTTCTCAGACCGCACATTTTGTGAGCGAGATAATATCCTCTTGTCTCCATGGTTACGTACATACAAGTTTGCATGCACTGCTAATGGAGTGTGTAATTCTCAAAGTGGGTTCCTGACAAAATATGAAGAACATTGCTGACTATACAGACTTTCTTTCACAAGGTCAAAGGACATGCCTACTTCCCTTGTAAAGTCCATTGCAGCAAGCTTTTCACACCAATGCGATTAAGTCGCTGGAAACGGCAAGAAGGAAAAACCCTGTCTTGACTGGTCTTACTATGACCTGGCCCCGGTGTGCACCCTAAGACTACCTTGTCTCAGGATACATTTGCAGAAAAAAGGGGGAGTATGAATGATCTTGCAACTGGAAACCAAAATCCGATTAAAAATTCACAAAAGGGAGACTTGGGGCGTTATCTTTAGGCACTTGAGGAATGTGTGACAGCAAAACCAGGTAAGGGGGAACGTGTAAAAACAAGTCACACCCTGTATTCGCCCGCGGGACGTAGAGACCTGCCCTCACAAGGGGGGGGGGCGGGGGAGAGGCGCACGGCGCTGCCAGGGTGCGCTCGGCAGAACCCGACCAGCCCGGCCCGGAGAAGGCGGGCGTCAGAGCGCTGTCCGCGGTGCTGAAACAACGGTCCCGGGGACTGGCGCGGCCAGTTGCCCCCGCGCCCCATCCGGCCTTACCTGCTCCGCGCCCTGGAAGCATATCTTGCAGATGGGCTGGTGGTGCTGGTGGCCAGCGCGCTGGTCGCCACCGCCGCTGCTGCTGCTGCGACTGCTGCACACCGAGCGCGTCTCGGGCGGGTCGCCCGCCCCTCGCCGCTCACCCTCCCCGGCCGCGCCGGCCTCCGCCGCGCCGGGGGCCCCCTTCCTCGCCGCCGCCTCGAGCACCGCCGCCTCGTGTAGGCGCCTCGGACCTGCCCCGGGGTCGCCAGCCGCCGATGCTTCCTGCCCGGCCGGCGACAGATGTCGCCCCGGCGGCGGCGGCGGCGGCGCCTCTGCGCCCCTGCGCCGCGGAGGCACCTCCGCCGGAGACTCGCTCAACCCCGCGGCGCGCTCGGGGGACACGGGCGGCGTGGGCAGGGCGTGCAGGGAGCGCGGGGCAGCGGGGACCGAAGACGGCTCTCCCGGCGGCGGCGGCGGCGGCGGCGGCGGCGGCGGCGGCGGCGGCGGCAACGGGGGAGGCTCGGCGCCCCCGACCCCCGCCCCGCGGCGCGCACAGCCGCCCTGGCCGCCCTCGAAGCTCATGGCGGGGCGGCCACCGCCTCCGGTGCCACCGGCTGCAGGGCCGGGCTCGGCGCTGGCCGGCGAGAGGACGAGGGCGAGGGACAACTGCGGGGAGGGCTGCAGGGAGGGGGAGGGCTGCAGGGAGGGGGAGGACGGGGCGGGGCCGGGGGCCAGGGGCGCGGGCTGGGGGCGGGCCGGGGGGGGGGGGACGTGGAGGCCGGGCGGCGGCGGCGGGCGGCGGCTTCCCAGCTGAGCCGC
>PVHY01016599.1:0-33395 GCA_004024945.1 Uropsilus gracilis
TTTCATTTTTTATTTGTTTGATTTTCCCTATATCCCTCATATAAGTGAGACCATCCTGTACTTCTCTTTTTCTTTTTGGCTTATTTCTGCCAATATGAGTCTTTCTAGTTCCATCCAGGTTGCTGCGAATGACATGTGTTTGTCCTCCTTGATGGATGCGTAGTATTCCATCGTGTATATGTACCACATTTTTTTTATCTGGCTCTTCTTCTTGTGTTGTTGGCACTGACTCACACTCTCCTTTAGAGCAAGCCCTCCCTCTGCATTTTCCCCACCTTGCAAGTTACTGTCCCACCCATGTTAGGAGATTGGGGAGCCATCTTTCCCCAAAACACCACAACCATATTCTCTGCAGATCCAGGCCTACTAACACTGCATTCCCAGGAAGCACTAGTTTTCATATATGAACTCAGTGTGCAATTAAGGAATCAAACAGCTGTAATGGGCCCTCAGATTTATCCCTGTCATGCTTTAGTTTATTTGTATGGAAGATAAGGTTGTCAGCCACCTTCCTCAAAAGGCTATTCTGAGGTTTCACACTGTGGACTTGACATTTATTAGCCAGGTTCAGATGAAAGCCCTGATTTAATCTCCTGAAAAATGCTTTGAGTGTTCAGATGTAGGGACCATATAAGCATAAAGAATTTCGCCTGGGGCCCTTGAAGGAGGTGGCAGTCAGTCAACAGGGGTGTGGACCATTCCTTGGGGGGTTCCCTGTATAAATGTATTCAGACAAGTTTAAGCGGAGAATCAGAGGAAGTCAGTATATGCTATGATGTTTCAACAAAGACATTCCAAAAATATTTGCCATAAAGTAGAATAAAATCTTTTTAGTCAGCAGGTTACAATAGGACAGTAGCCTTTTAATAGGATAATATAGTTTTGGGTGGGGTGGGGCTGGTGGAGGGGAACCAGCAAACATTTTTGCGCTTCTCTGTGCCAATAACTATACTTCTTCTTGCATAAATATCATCTTTAATTCTGTCAATAATTCTTCCAGATAAGTATTATATTATTTTCTATGCTCAGTGAGATTAAGTAATTTGTCCCAAAGTGAAATTTTAAAGAATTAAATCAGAATTTCAATCTAGATTGTATTAAAAAATAAAATCCCATCCCAGCGGGTGGGAGGGGCTTGGGTGCTGGCCTGGGAAACTCCAGCCAGTTCCATGTGCATGAGAAGCAGGAGCCTGCAGCTGCCAGGCTTTTGCAGGCAACTGCTCTGCCCAGCGTGCACCGGGAACCTTCTGTCTTCATCCTGGCAGACAGGAGGAGCTGGGGGCTGGCTTGGGAAGCACTGGATTGGATGGGGTGCTTGATCCAGTCAGGGTCCAGGCAGAGTGGGGGAGGGAAGGTGGGCACTGAACCCCTTTGGTATGCTTCCACTCCAATCAACCCTCATCAAGAATAAGGAAAACACCAAGGAGCCAACCTAGCCAGAGAAACAGAAGAGATGAGGGGTGGGAATAAAGGTCTTGGACTTACACACACCCGCTGGGAAGGATCCAAAAAGATCATGGAGATAACCCCTGAACACAGAACTGAGAGATTGCTATAAAGACTGTCTAATACAAAACTAGACATAAAAGGTCACAGGGGTCTGGGAGCTAGAACTCCAGATCAGAGACACCTCCAACAAGGGAAAAACACACCCCTTTTTCACAGGAGACAGAAACCCGCAGAATTATGACAGCAGCCCCAAGACAGAGCTGCAAACAAAACTTAAGGAAACCAGTGAGACCAACCATCTGCTGATGGCTGTCCCCATCAAGGAACTTCTCTATGGACAAATGCTGGGAAGCAGGCTCTATAAGTCAAAGGCCTGAACCACAAGATGAAGAAGCAGCAAAAGGGAACAAAAAACCGAATGGAGGGGACAGCCAGCAAGAAGGAAGAAGCACTGATTCATGCCAGATGAGTCTGGACTGGCTGCTGTATGCAGAATGAGGACTGGAAATCGAAGTAGCACAGCTTATTATATCCTAAGAAAAACTGATCCTCACCCAGGAAAAGGACATTCCTCCAGAAAAGAAAGAGACCAAATGGCCGAACATGGATAGACAGCAGTAAGAAAGTGAAATGACTAGAGCGAACGACCTTGATTCCCAGTGGGATCTACAAATAAACATTGTATGAAATCTTAAAAAAAAAAAAAAAAAAGCAAAACAAACAAAAAGCCCATGCTCTTTTCACTGTATTAGCAAACACTGACAGTTGCCCTTGTTAACAGGTGGGGTATCAACCATTTACTATTCATGGTATGTGGGAAGGTGACTTTCCTAGTCTGTTATAATTATCCAAATCTCCAAGTCTGTGCTCAGGAAAGAGGCATTAATAAACAAGGTAATGAAAAGTTCTACTCTCAACCTGTTCCAGCAGTCAGCTGAGGAGTTGAAATAGAGAAATGTTCAGGAGTGGGCTTTGAATAGATGGTGCGAATAGAGCAAAGAGGAATTTGTTAGCTGGGCGTGTTGAGAACTTAGAATGCAGGGTCCTTCTGCCATGCTGAACTTGGAGCTGTGCCCTCCAGGACAGGCTCTGACTCAGGTCTTGGGGTGGGGGAGGGGTGTGGGGAGTGGTGTGTGGGGAAACCCCTGGAATTTCTCTAATGTATTGTTCTAAGTGGAAATTTTCCTTGGTCACTAAAGGTGGCATTTTAATGCTTATAATTTTTTTTTTTTGTTTTGAAAATGTGATCTTTATTGGTTTTACCGACTAGGTAATACCATAACAACAAAGCAATAGACATGTATTGAAAATTTAACTATATGCTAGCAGGCTCTGTCCTCAGTGCTATTTCTCAAACCACTTAATCTGTACAACAGTGTAATAAAATGGCTTATAATTTGATGTCTAAGCCCTTCTTCAAAGAGTGGTCTCATTCAAAGTTTTCTTAGCCTTTTGAGCATTTGGGTGCAAGTGAAGGAGATGGAAAGAAATGCTTTGATTTCTTTAGAAGAATGAAACAAATTTGAAGCTCCTGAGGGCTGGGTGGGGGGAAGCAGGGAGGATCAGGGAAGGTGTATGTGGGTGAGGGAGTGTTATGAGTTGGTGGAAACACTTGTGCTAGGGCTCCTACTCCCTCTCCTGCTGACTTCATCAGGTCAAGTCTACTAACTCAGCTTGATTTATGGGAGTGGATTTCTTGTAAATAGCCGCAAGAGTTTTGCATCCAGCTTGAAGTAGTGCAACTCAGAAGCAACTTCCAGGGAACAAGAACATACAGGCAAAGAGGTCCTGGAGAACATCAATTCTGGGGAATTTTTGGAGACTGACTCTCTTTTCCCCTCCCCCTCTTCTTCCTTCCATTCCTTCCTTCTTCCCTCTCACCCATCTTGCTATTTCTCCCTCTCTTTTGATATTGGAATTTATAAGTACAAACAATGATTAAAATGTAATAACCAGGAGTGGCCACATAATTTAAAAATGTTTAAAAAAATTTTTATTGTATAATTTTTATTCTATAATTGACAAAGTGCAAGATATTTAGTGTATGTCATTATACCTTGTGAAATAATGCTCTCCTTTTAGTTAATACACCAATTACCACTTCCCAAATATCTTTATTTTATTTTAGAACATTTAAATTCTACTCTCAACATATCCGATACCATAACACAGTATTACCAACAATAGTCACAATATTGCATGTTAGAGCTTTGATCTTTATCCATCTCTTTGCTGAAAGTTTGTACCATTTTATCAAACTTTTTCTATTTTTCCCATGCCCCAGGTCCTGGAAGCTGCTTTTTTACCTTCTGTTTCTACAAGGTTGACTTTTTAAAGAAAGATTCTGCATGTGAAACCATGCAGTCCAGGCATGCTTAATGATGAGGATACATTTTTAAAAAATAAATTTGTTATTATATAAGATTTGCTTATATTTCTTTTCCTTTGGGGCTTTCCTCTCCCATCCCCTTCCCATCACCCCCCCCCCCATCACTCCATTTCCTCTTTCGCTGCCAGTTGTTGGTCATTTTCAGCCCATTGTATTCTTCCTTGTCTTTCCTGGAGCAATGTCCTTTTCCAAGGTGAAGATGTGTTCTCCTGGGACACAGTTACTGTGCTTAGTTTTCCAGATGTATATTTGCTGCCGGTAGCCAGTTCACACATGCTTGGATCCTTTTGGTGTCTCCTCCTTCTTACTGGTCATCTTCCTCCACCCAGTTTCTGTCATATTTTCTTTTTCGCTTTATAGGTCAGTCTCTGGCATTGGGAAAGTTTCTCCCAGCCAGAGTCCGTATAAAAGCTTTCTTGATCAGAACTGGCTCTGACAGATGGTTGGTCCAGCAGATTGTGGGGCCTTTGCCCTGTCTCTGTGACCTTCTTTTCCCCGTGGAAGTGAGAGAGTGTGTACCTCACACTGAAGGCATTTCTGAACATTCCCATCTGTGGAAAGTTGTGGGTATATTTCTGTGACAGTTTGTCACTATAGTTGTTCTCACAGCCAAAAATGTTCATTTGTCCCAGGCCTTAGTTCTTTCTTCTCACCTCCACCTTCATGTGTATCTGCCTTTGAATGAATGATTTAGTTGTACCTGGTGAGGATTGACTGGTTTTGGAATTAACCAGAGGGGACTATACCCACCCCTACCCCCCACCAGATCTGCTTCAGGGGAGAGTGGAGCCTCCAGGGCCATGGTTGACCTGTCTAGATGAGGGTACTTACTGAGAAATATATCTTTAGGCAATTCCATCATGGTGTGATTGTTAAAGAGTGTATTTACATGAACTGAGATAGTATAGTTTACTCCACACCTAAGGTAATAGGTAGAAGCCTATTGAGACAACCATTGTTCACGTGGTTTGTTGATGGCCTGAAATATCACTAAGTGATGTGTGGTTGTTTTTGTCTTTCTCTGTCTAGCTTTTTTCACTTAGCCTAGAGCCCTCAAGCTTGTTCCATGTTGTTGCAAATGGCAGAATTTCCTTCTTTTTTCATGGTTGATTAGTATTGCTTTGTGGAGATACAAACATATATATGTACATACATGTATATAGATATATAGATCTTCTTTACCCATTCATCTGTTGATCTGTTGTCTTCATATCTTGACGATTATGAATAATTTTGCTATGAATATGGAAATACAGATGTCTCCTCATTATCCTTTTTTCATTTTCTTTGGATCAATACTCACTAGTGGAATTCCTGGATCATATGGTAGTTTAATTTTTAATTTTTTGAAGCTTCATACTATTATCCATACTATTATCCAAAATGATTGTACCAATTGACATTCTCAGCAGTGAAAGCTTTTTTTTTTCTTGTTGTGTTGTATGACAAGATCTTTGTAGATCTCGGTTATCAGCCCCTTATCAGATATAGGTTGTAAAAATATCCTCTTCCATTCAAAAAGGGTATCTTCATTTTAATGAGAGCTTCTTTAATTGTGCAGAAGCTTTTATACTTGATCTTAGTCAAAAGACTGAGAAGTGATGTGGAAGCTTTTACATTTAATGTAGTTCCATTTGTTTATTTTGTTTTTGTTACTCTTGCCAATGTAGTAGAGTTCCCAAACACATCACTGAAGATACTGTTATGGAGAATTCTGCTTGTGTTTTCTTCTGTGTATGTATGGTTTCAGGTCTCGTATCCACATCTTTGATCCATTTTGAGTTAATTTTTGTTTGTGTTTTGAGATCACGATCTAGGTTCATTTCTGTGGGTGTTCAATTTTCCCAGCACCATTTATAGAATAGACAATTTTGTTGGGGTATCTAGGGGAAAGATACCCTCCTCCTCTGGATGATAATTCAAGTCTTAACAGTGTTTTTACGACATAGACTTCAAACGTTTCACTTATAAACTCTTTTAACTCAAGACTTGAAAATCAGAACATGTAACAATTCCTATTTTCTCCTCCTTTCCCTGGTGACCTGAGCTGAGTTGAAAAGCCCTGCAGGTGAATGCACAGAGGGGCCTTCTGGAGGCCACCCTGTCAGCAAGTGCCTTTAATTTGTTTTTCCCAAGGTGGTGATGGATCTGTAACAGCACACCCTCCCCTTGTGACTGGGGCTGGAGCTGGATTCCTTGCCAAGGACCAGGACAAGGCCAAATCTCTGGTCCAGGTCATGAATTCGATCTCTATCTTGGTGGGCTCTGCTGACTGATTTAACCTGTACTAGGTAGAGGGCATGATCATCGCCTGCTGTGACCTTCCTGGAAGGTGGGAGTGTGCTGCTTATGATGGACAGGACTGGGGGGTTTCTGATGCCCAAACACCTGGTTTACTCAGAATTGGTCACAAGAATAATGACTTCTCTGTGGCAATTCAGTCAAGCATTGTGCCCTCAAGAAGTTCAGAGTCTATTCATTGAAATAAATTTAAGAAACTACCACTGAATAAGGAGTGATAGGTGCTGAGTGCTTCTAGGCAGAGTTGCTGAGCCTGGCCCGGGACAGCCAGAGAAGACTCCGCTGCTGGGGCTGGGCTGGCCCCAATAGACCAGAGACACCATTCGAGGGTTTTGCACAGGACAGCAGCAGGGTCAAAGGGAGGCTTCATGAACATGGCCCCGGCTTTGTGATTGGCCTTGTAGAAGAACCACCACCAAAAAAGGTTTTGCAATGGGGGAGGAGCAGTGAGTGCATGGTGCCCGGGTGCTGTTGCCAAGCCGGCTGACTGACTTGCTCCAGTGCCCTGGGTCCCTCGTTGTTCCCCTATATGGGGATGGACTTGACTGCTCAGTCTTTGGCCTCCTCATTCTTAGCCTGCTCCAGTTCTTGCTCTCGCCTTTCCTTCTGGCTTAGCTCTCCCAACATCAACTGTTCGTGCCCAACCCCCTACAGAACAGTGATTTCACGATATCCCCAAAATATTTTTTGGGGTTGTACTTTTACCTGAATCACCCCAAGCATATTATATTCTCCTTATTTCCCACAAGCATTGTCAGTTAGTTATTAGTACTTAAGTTGATTGATTTGTCTTGAAATATAAAGTGTATTTGAAAAATGCAGTGGGAGTGGAAATGTTCATCTCACCAGCTCCCCATCACTGTATCAGAGCAGGTCTTTGTCTCATTCTAGCACTCCTCTAATCACTGGAAGCAGAGGCTACTGAGACAAAAATCTGCCCTTCCTCTCTGGGACAAAGAGATACTGGGAGGAATAAAGAATCTTTGACATTCATCTCCCGAGACTATGAAGTTTACAAGATACAAGAGGCTTGTTGTTGCCTCCAGGAGGCTGGGTTACTCTGTGGAGGCTGGGTCATAGTCTTCAGTTTTCAGTGGTGGTGATGGACTCAGTGGAAGAAGAGAGTTAAAGATGTAAGACCATAGATCCCTGGGAAATGCCATCCAGAAGCCTAGACAGCAAGACTTTGCTTCTAGTGTGAAAAATAAGGAACAATTTAAAAACCAATCAACTGAATCAAAGAGCCAATATCTGCTTAAATCTTTTTCAGGGCCCTGAGTAAATTCTACCTGAGAATGTGTGTATGTACACATGTTTGTCCTGGAAGTAATTTCTTGGACATGTAAGGTCAGGAGGGTAATGCTTAAAGAAATTAATGGCCAACTATACTCTGGACTCCAGGAAATAATTTCCCAGCGGTGGAAAAGCCCAGAGGAGAGAAAGACAGTCCTCACTTACAGTCAGGCCCCCAAAGCCCAAAGTAAGCGAGGAGCTAGGGGGTTTGGTGAGGGTAGTAGAGATGTGGGGCAACTCCTTGAAATTGGTGGGTGGGGAGGTAGGAGGGCAGAATCCCACACCAAATGATCTTCCCCTTCCAAGGGAAGGGTGGAACTCGTTGACACCATGGCAACTCAGGCCAAAAGCTTTCTCTTGCTCCCATCTGCAGGACTGCTAATCTATACCCCTGCAGTGTCTGTGCATGCACCCCAGGAAGGGGTGGGGTGAGCAGTTCTTGTGTCCCATTTGGGACTGGAGCGCCTAGTTCCCTCACAACTGTTCTCACCCAGATCCTGCTTGCCAAGGGACCTTTCTCTGGGTGTCTTTTCATTCTGTCATTAAATTAACGGTGCTTTTGCTTCTGCTAAAGACATGGCTGTGAATTCTCACATCATAATCAAGGACCAAGGAACCCCCCAAACCAGGAACCCTTATACCTCGTGATACTTTGCTTTCTAAGTAGGACTGCATCAGCAGCCTCTGTGCAGTCCACTGGAGGCCTCAGAATGTTCTGGAGAGAAAGAGACTAATGGATGTAACACAGACTAACAACAAAGAAAGGGGTTTGAGAGAATGGAGGGACCCCAGAGGGAGGAGGAAGGGGGAGCTATCCCAAAAACCATTTACAAAGGTTGTGATTTAATGAATAAAAATAACTAAATAAATTTAAAAAAATGCCCTGGATGCAGCCTATTGGACAAACTGTGAAGATACTCCTCATCTCACCCCCAGACACTTGCTGGGTCTGTTGTTGCCCAGAAAGGGAATAATAGCTTCTTATATTGGCTCCACATTAAGACCATTTTATTAGATTTTTTTTTCTCTTTGCTGGGCTTATTCTGAGTGTTGGGAATTCATTTTTGTTCCTAATCCATGTTTGCAGGCTTTGGTCCTCCATGGCAATATGCTGAAGACACAATAAAGAAGTCCAGTTAGATTTCTCCCCTCATCTCTCCACTTTTCCAAGTGACAACGGACGCCATACCCTACATACCCTAAATACCCATGGGTGATATACCAAATGAACATGAATTTGGTCACTTAACCATTGCAAATGTATTATCTTACATATGTGGCAGTCAGGAGCCCTAAATGAGTCTTGGGGGGGGGGTCCATGGTCCTCCTTTTGGGGTTCCAGGAAACTCAGCTGGGGTCCATCTTGCAGGTGAAACATTAAACCCCTGCAGAGCTGGCTTTCCCATAAGTCGGTGCCCATCAGTCTATCATTACTTCAACTGGTTCCCCAAAGGCTCTAAACTGAAGGTCTAAAAGCATTTGTTGCTTCAGCAGACACAGATCTGTCCTGGGACTTCTGAGAAGCATAGCCTGCTCAATCTTGTTTCATGCCAGTGATTCTTTATTGCCTGCTTCTGGTCCTCCCCCAGACCCGAATGCCTCTTCTGGAATCTCATCTAAGTCCAGCTATGCTTCTGTTGCTGCCCTCCTGGCTGAAGCCTTTCCACCCGCTGTCCACTCCCCTCTGCGGAGTACACAACATTCCTTACATGGTCGATTCTTGCAAGTGCAAATCATGTTTCTTGTTCCCAAAGTTCCCACAGATTTCTTCGTTTCCAGCCCTGGCTTGAGGAGATTTGCCTTGCACTGCTTCATTGCATCGGATTTTATGGTTTTAATATCACATGGCTGCAAGAGTTATGTTTTCTGTAAAACTGATCTCCAGTATTTAAGGTTTCCTCTTTGGCGCACATAATTGAAAGGGGGCAAAGTGGATCCAGAGCCCCTGCATTTTGCAGCAAAAAAACTCCCTTAGAGGAGAATCTAGGAATAAGTAGAATGAATTATAACTACCCTTAGTTCTGTCTTCTCCCCCTCCTCATGACTAACCATTAATCTCATCATTGTCTGGTTCCACCTCTATCCCTGGGACCTTGGTATATGGGTGGTGTTACATCCTTGATAAAGTGCTCTGTCTCGCTGGGGTTGATGTTGGCATTGAAAGCAAGCATCTCCTGATGACTGAGAAGAGTCTGGGAGAGAGTGTGAGTCTGAGTCACACACCTTGACTCACTTTGCCTCAACTGCCGGCATCTCCTGGGACCTGGAGATATGAAACCCTGACATCCCTCACATTCCTTTGCCCCGTATAAAGCCTCAGCACTCTGTCATTGAGGGGGTTGGGATTTTTGAGTGCCTATTCCACCCTAGAGGGCCATCTTGAATAAACTGGTTTTAGAGTTTGCTTTCTGGGTAAGAGGAAAGACCCAGTTTGTCATTTACCAAGGCGACCTCTGTAGTACGGAGCAAGCAGTTTTGTATTTCTGATCTTTTGCCGCAAAAGGCTCTTGTGAAGCCCCTCATGAACATGACAGGGATTTGGCCCAGATCACAGGATGTGTACTGCTGTGAAACTATTTACTTCCATTTTGATATTATTCTTTGAATTGATTTTTTTTTTTGGGTGGGGTCTTAAACACCAGGATTGATGTGGAATAGAGTCTTACATGGGTGACTTGTCTGCCTTGGGCCATTTTTCAGGAGACAAAGTGTGAACCCTACCATTTCTGGGAGGAGATATGGAGGTGAGAAGAGAGCAGTCTTCTCTGCTCCTATTATTACTTATCCAGTCCTCTTCCCTACCTCCTCTATCCCTCTAATACTGTTACCATCACTCAAATATTTAGCTGAATAGCTGAAAGCAGCATCCTATTGGAGATATTTATATTAAAAAGTTAAAAGAATCACCCTACATTCGTACATTCTAAAACCACCACAAATTATCCCCTCCATCATCTGTAAATTCTAATAAAATGGAAGAGCTTCAAGAGTGGGGAATTATACAAGAGAATTGAGAAGTGAGTGACCAAACTACTTCCCAATGAAAGTTACCTTTTTGGAAAATGAGAACATTTTTGATATGAGAGTTTTGAATTTTTGTTCACCCTGTGCCTAATGGAAACTATGTTCCAGCATATTCCTTTTTTAATTTTATTATTATTATTAAAAAATTGTTTTTTGAGACTGGGTCTTGCTATGTTGCCCAGGATAGTCCCGATCCCACAGACTCAAGCAATCACCAGCCTTAACCTCCTAGGTACCTGGGATTGCAGGCACCTGCCATGGCACCCAGCTGCTTTTTTGAGACCAGGTATTGCTATGTTGCCTGGGGTAGTCTTGAACAAGTGAACTCAAGTGATCCCTGGCTTCTTTGCCTCCCAATGCTTGGATTACAGATGCATGCCACCACACCTGGTATATTCCCTTTTTTTTTTAAATTAAAAAATATTTTTAATTTTTCTCAGTATTCTAGTATATTCTGTGGTTCACTATACTTTCTCCATTTTGGTTCTAATTATATGTTTTCAGTATTATTTGTTTGATGACAGTTTTTCCCAGTAGACTCCAAAAGTATTTGTTGACTTTACTGCAAAAATAACAACCATTATAAAGATCAAAGTAAAAACCATATCTTCAGTCAAGAAGCCTATGATTCACCATGTCCAGAATTAGACAGACTTGGGTATGAATACATTTTATTCACTCATTATGTGATTTTTACCCTTACCAGTTTGTAGGTGGCACACATTGGGGCTGTGATGTTGTCTTCACCCAACAGTGACTGCTGACTTTGTCACTGTAGTTTTTGTTTCAAAACTTCATGACCTCTCTTTGAAGTTTCCAAAAACATTTTTGGAAACTCTTCACTTAAGAAGTTGCTTTATTATGCAATGTCACTTCAATAAAACTAGTTGCTGTTTTACAGTTTTCTCCAGGCAGTTAAAGAGATTGTTTACTTAGGAAATGGTCTTAGTGATTCATCCTAAATGTGGAAGGGGAAGCTGTGGTGGGGAGCATGGCTGGCATTTTCTCCCTCTATGGACTGGCACAAAAGATGGGGGGTTGTTGCCAGATGTCTCCCACTTCTCTCTCACTGTTACTCCCTGTTGACTTAGACAGAGCACACAGATGACCTGAAGACTTGGAAGTGTTTATTTCGTAGATACATATTGGACTGTATGCATTGCATGGATGACTTTTCTTTTATGGTCAACATCCATTGAATATTTATAAAGATTACAGGTATATCAGAGAACAAAATAGAGCGCCATTTCTCAAAGCAGAAATCATACAGACCAACACACACACACATAACACACACATATACATACAAAATAAATAAATCAACCGAAGAGAAAAAGCAAAATTAATTATAGTGTAATTACAGAAATGAATAAAATGGGAAATTATTATGGTCAAAGCTGATTTCAGAGGAAAAGTCATAACTTGGCTTTATTTTTTAAATCAGAACAAGGAATGAAAACAAACGAACAAAGCACATAATTTTTAAGAGACTTGCTTTATAGAAGAACACAAAGAAAAGTATTGTCATGTGCAGAAAAAGATGGGGTCAGGTGAATAACCTGAGAAGCTAAGTAAATGAAACCAGTGAAACAAAGAAAAGAGGCATCAGCATGGACTGTCGTGGTGGACCATGGATGAATTAGTGATAGGTGACTAGGTTGGTGATACCTGAATGGGGAGGACCTTAATGTTGCCTCAAACAAAAGAATAAATAAATAAGTTAAAAAGAACTTTGTGGAATAAAACCCAAAACAAACAAACAAAAGAAATGAGTGAAGGAACTCTGAAGATGATCTGTATATTTCTGGGAAACAGGTATTTTACTTTTCCAGAACTTCAGTGCATCCTGACTGACTTCTATGCAGGCACAGAAGATGTTTCATAGCTGTTTAAACTTGATGAGATGATTTAAAAATCTGTCACTTTTTAATTTTTAAAAAGGAACTGTGAAATAAATTTCTATTTCATTAAGCCTTTAAGGTACAGTTAAAAGTTTCTTCTATCCACAGGAAGACTGAGGAAGCTATAAAACTTGTTGGAAGAGCAGAAAAAGAACATGTTCTGAGGGTCAAAAACACCAGGTGTTATTCAACACACACAATAGAATAGCAACTGAACAAAAACTAAGAAACCACTACAGGATGTCATTAAATTAGGTTTGATTTTCTGTTCAAGTTGTTGGTAAGAATTTTGTTTTGTGATAATTACATGGCACACCTGCTCACTCAGTTCCCTAGGAGTCTATTTTGGGTGATGCTGGATTTTCTTTTGTATCAGCCTACGCCCTGCTGGTCAGCATTTGCAAAAGCCAGCAGAGCACAGAGCAGCTACTCTTCCTCCTGAGATTTTCACCCCTGGGGACACAGATTCCTACTTCCTTCTATTCTCCTACCAATGTGGATTCCAGAGAAGATGGTCTTTCAGCTGTCACTTTAACTGATTGTGCACTTTCATCCTTTTCAATATTTTATAGATATCTTAGATGTGAAAAAAGAGGGAGTTTTAGGGTGTATGTGTGTGTGTGTGGGGCAAGACTACCAGGAGGCAGGATCATTGGGGGACCCCCTCGGAGGCTGGCTATCACAGTTGCCTTTTGTTCAACTTCAAAGGTGAATTTATTTTTTAATGCAAAATAAGTTTGCATGGATGTGATACTATGGTACCAAAGCACTTCAGTAAGAAGAGCTCAACACACATACTCTTTTAGTCTCTAGCTACCGTGTTGTCTTTATTAAATGGAATATTGAATTAGAGACAAAGAGCATTTGTACTCCAGCATTCCATTGTACAGATGGCAGTCATATTATCTACCCTGGTGCTCAAAGAATTCATCTTGACTCTGTACACTCAGTTATGCACATTGACTCAGAGAGGGAGGGTCTTCTGGATGCTGGCATTAAAATGAGAGTAAGGCATCCAAACTATTGTGAAACCAGCAGCCATCCCATCTCAGATCCCAACTTTAGGCTGAGCAGTAGCAAAAGAAATAAATGGAGACCAATGATACTTTGGTTTGGGAAATAATGCTTGCATGCACAGGATGCATCCATTTAAGTCTTTTAAAAACCAATTGTTCTAATGATTTTATTGCTCTGTAAGAAAACAAATCAAACTGGCATTGATTCCAAGGTCACTGTGAATTGACATTGAACCATAGTAATGATGAATAGGATGCACATTTGAATGCTAGAAGGAGTCTTGAGGAGGAAGGCATCACAGTATATTGCATTCTTGTAAACATTAGTACATGTACAGAGTGTAGAGACTTCCCTAGTTGACAAATAGGCCCAAGTTCCTCTCCTTTCAGAGGGAAGAAGCATTAAGGATTCTCTCCCTTTTCATATCTGCTAGGTATCATCTACTGTCCTCAACAAGAATGGGTTCCAGCTTGGCTACATTTCTCCTAAGATGCAATTGTTGGTTCTCCTCTGTTTTCTGGTTCCTGCAAGATGGGATCAACCTCCAAAAGAGTCCTACAGGATAGAGTATGGGAAAAATGCTGCCCCAGAACAGAGGATGTGAATGAAAGTGAAGCACATCATCCAGACTCATTGCCACATTGTCTCCAGCTCCATCTCCTTAGGGATAGAACTTCATAATGGTAATGATATTCACTAAGTAAGGGCTCTTGACCTCACCTTACCTC
Source organism: Uropsilus gracilis (assembly GCA_004024945.1). Lineage (NCBI taxonomy): Eukaryota > Metazoa > Chordata > Mammalia > Eulipotyphla > Talpidae > Uropsilus > Uropsilus gracilis. Next base: position 14,103 of record PVHY01016599.1, read on the forward strand.
ACTTTGTCCTTTGTATCTATGCCTGTGTACTTTTCTGTCACCTCTGTTGGTGACTAGAACAATAGGAGGGACTGCCTGTCAGCAACCTCTGGGCAGATTAGGTCTTCTCAGTTGGTGCCATGCCAGCCTGCCCTCATATCTGGGATTTACTTGGGGGACGGGAGAGACAGCACAGTCCCAAAGTGAGGAGAGCTTTGGGGAGCACTGGCATGTTGGGAACTGGGGAGGAGGCTTCCCCTGTGCTCCACAGTGACTAGGAATCTCAGATGTAATGATGCTGATTGGGGACAAAGGTTTGGAACCAGACTCATACTTGGCCATGTGGATCTGAGGCTCACACTGAGGTCACACCACCAACTGGAGCACACTCCAGCAGGGTAACTCACACCAGGTGGACAGGGAGAGAGTTGAGTCGGGGCGACAAGTACGGTGCTCGTTTCCCTCAACTGACTCTCAGCCTCATCCCCACCCTGGGCAGCCTGATGTACTGTGTGGTGGGCCTGTGGGTTGGTGGCTGCTGCCCTCCCGTCTCAGATCCCGAGTCCTGTCTCACTGTTTCCTGGATGGCCAGGTCAGTGGGCAGCCCTCTGGGTCGACACTGTGAGATGAGGCACTGCAGCAGAGCGTGCCTGCTGCCAAGGGAGCAGGGTTGGCGATCAGACGTTTTCTAGGATGTCGAGGGGGACAAGGCCCCGCTTCTTTCCACTGAGGACCCTGATAAAGCCATCTTGTTCTTCTTCAGAAGTCACGCAGATCTGAAGGCCAAGGAAAGAAAAACCAAGTCAATGAGAAGAACTGGCATCACTAAGGAGGCCAGAAGAGACCCCACTGGAAAAAGGAGAGCAGTGGCAGGTTGGGAATGTGAACTTGTGCAAGGAAAATTTTGATAAAACATTAGAATGCTGGATGTGAGACTCTCCAGATGTTTCCTGAGATTCTGAGTAAGGAGCAATAAAGTGGAATTAATAATGACATCGCCTGAAGAGGCACAGTTAGGAGAGAAGTGATGATGCCCTCACAGGGCCCAGTATGCCACATGCGATGAGTCCTCAAGGCATTATTTTAAAGATCTGAAATAATGGCCACTATTCTGCAGGCCCCAGTCATGTGCCTGGGAGTTTCTATATATAAAAAAATCAAAAGGAATGATTTTATTCCTGGCCCCAAGCAAACTGATGCCAAAGTAAGACCATTTACACTGGACTGAAAAAAGCAGTGGTTAAATTCCATTTGGATGGCCTTGGAACACACCATTTATGGGTCAGTGTGGGGCGTGTGAGGGTAGATGTGGTCAGATATAGAGAAGAAGAGGTTTTGAAGCTATTGGTGTGTTCATGTTGTGATCTAGCTCTGCAGGTAAGAAATACTGTCTGGAAGCAGGGAACTTTGAGGGCAGAGAGGAGATACTTTGGAGGCACTTTGCCTGCCTGGACCAGTGTAGCTAGAGCAGAGAGCTCAGGTGGGTGATGGAGCAAGGGGAGATGAAGACAGGATAGCTGGCAAAGGCAAGAATATGTGGGAAAGGAATGTGTATGAGCAATGCCAAACCCTCAAAGCCCTTTAGCTGACCTGACCTCACTAACTAGAGGTGGGTTATCAGCTACTATGAAAATAATTACCAGCATAGAGAATTGGGTTAATTCAACCTGTTAATTTATGATTCCCGGAGTCATGGCTGATAAAGATAGAAGAAATGCAGCATGGGAAAAGGGTAAAATGACACGGCATATGCCAAAAGTTAGGCATTGAAGGACTTAAGAAGGAAAGAGGTGGCTGTATTTATTCAAAGTAGTTCTACTCTCCTTTTTTTCTCTCCTGGCTTCTTTCCTCTTGTTACCTGCTATCTCCCTCCTTGCCTTCCCTGCCCCCCCAACTCCTCTCCCTACTTCTCCCTTTCCAGCCACAGGACAGCTAAAGACTGGCCCAATTTTCTCCCCATTTCTGACAAATCATGAACTGTCCATCCAGTGGGTAGAACAGTTGTAAATATTTTTAAAGGATAGAAAACTTTTTCAATAGTTTAAGAAAATAGGCAATGCCCAATACAAAGGTGATAAAATCTTAGCCTCCCCCAGCACCCAGGAAATACATATGAACATGAAATTTTATTCATCTACCAAAATGACAGATATAAAGAAGAATAATGGACAGTTGGGCAAGAATGTGGAAATCTGAATAGTTGCATAAACAGCTGCTATGGGTATATATCAGCATAGCATTCTGGAAGGCAATTGACTGTATGCATCTAAAACTGTAAAAATCTTTGATTTGTTTTCCTATAGATTTTAAATTACACGAATCATAAGGAAGTAATCAGGTGTAGGGTGAGAGATTTAGGCTTAAAGATGTTCATTACAGTTATTAACAATAGTTTAAAATTTAAAAAACCCTGAATATTCAGTGATCAGAAAATACTTCAAAACATTTTTGTACATTCTAGACTAACATTAGACAATCTTTCTCTGTAAAGGACAAAATACTAAATATTTTAGGTTTTGCAGATCATATGGTCCCTTCCAATGACTAAAATGAGCCTGTGTAGCATGAAAACAGCCATAGATAAATCATATATAATGAGTGTAGTTATTCTCTAATTAATTTATTGTGAAAACAGAGCCAGGGTTGATCCATGGACCAAAATTTGTCAACCCTGATCTACAAAGTGAAATGTTACACAATTGTTAAAAACTGTGTTTGGATCCCCACTTAGTGACTAAGTTAAAAACAAATAGGGAAAATAAACAAACTAATATCAAAGTATGAATTAGAAACAAAGTTTGGTAGAAAATATACCAGAAAGTCTATGTCAATATTATCTTGCTGGGTGACATCTGTGATAATTTATTTCCTTCTTTATATTTTTTGTTTTTTCCCAAATTTTCTCAAAAAGTGTATTGTAGTTTTATAATCTAAAAATAATTTATCCATCTTTTAAAAAGCTTGTACAGAACACAAAGTGTGATTGAAAATAGTTCTACAAAGATGACAGAACTATGGGTGAATTTAAAAAAATGCTTTCATCGTTTTTAAAGTTGATTTAATAAGGATATTTTAAATTTCAAAAATGAAGCAAACATTGCTATGTCAATGCAACTCTAGTTGTGTTTGCAACAAAAGGATAACTTAATTCTATTTGGAAACAAGAGCTCTGTGGAAAAACTAATATAATAATTGTTGGACAAATCAACCCAGAGGCAGAAATGTGATTTAATCAAAGAGATGCATTGCATTTATTTTCAAAATCAAATTTCTTTCATTTCCCTACTAATGATCATTTGTCTCTTTATATTTTTAGAATTATAAATATCATTCTGGCTATTTTTGGTGGCTCACCAGGTAATTTCAGGTGGCACTGGGCACTGCCCATAAGTTTCTAGCTAGGCTTTCCTTTGAATGTGGATAATGGCCAGGGGCACTATGGTGGCTGGGCATTGGGTTGGGGTTTTCCCTGCTGATCCCATTTAACTGTCACCTCCACATCAAGAGGAAGGCTCATGCTGATTTTACAGGTGAGAGCATTGACTTGGATGTCACTTTGTCCAAAACTCACAGGTTAGGGACCCATTTCTAGAGGACACTAGAATCTATGATCTTGCTACTACACTAGATTCCACTTAATTAACAAGCCTGTTTTGAGATTTTACATGAAAAACAATTTAGGACCCTGAAGTGGAGACAAATTTCAATTATTTTTGTCTTAATAGCTTTTGAAAGTGTAAATTTCCTTTCAAGGGACTGACATTTAAAAAAATATTGATTGCCAAGGAAGAGGGAGTAGGGGTAAAGTTAGGGGAGGGATGTGCACAAGAGATTAGAATGATGGTTCACAGGTGACAAGGTGGTAGGAGAAACTTGGGGTATACAATGATGTAATACATACACACATACATACGTAATATGTATATATGTGTGTGATCAATTTCAAAAAAAGAAAAGAAAACAAAAAAATTGGTTGCCACATTGATGACAAACATTGAAAATCGAGAACTTATGTGGAGGTAAAGAAAACTCAGAACCTATTGTTGACTTGTATGTGATTGGAAATAAATGTGCCTTCAGCTGCTACAGGACCACAAAGGAGCTTAAAAGTGACATTATGGAAATAATGGCCATTCTCAAACTTGACCTTTGATTTGATTACAAATACTTGGAAGATTTGTAAAAGAACCCAATTCCCCATCTTTTAAAGTTTCAATTATATTTTCTATAAGCTCCCAGATGAATCAGAATTCAGATGGTCAAAAGACTACATCTTAAGAAACGTCAGGCTGGACAGATATTGGGGTTTCCAGTCCTTGGCTGAAGTAGGTTTGTTTGCTTTCAGGTTCACACTGAAAATGCTCTGATGTATCTTGAACTTGTCTAGTTGGAGACACTGGGTTGTTTGCTTCACTTCTACCTTCACCACAATGATGGTTTAAAAGTGAGGCTAGAGAATACAGGTATGAGGCCCAGCCCCAGGATAGATTTTTTTTTTGAAACTAGGTCTCCCTATGTTGCCCGGGGTAGTCCTGATTCCATGGACTCAAGCGATCCCCAGCTTTAGCCTCCCAGGTAGCTGGGATTACAGGCACCTGCACCTCACCTGGCTGCTTTTTCAAGACCAGGTCTCGCTATGTTGCCCATGGTAGTCTCGAACATGCAAACTCAAGCAATCCCTGGCTTCTTTGCCTCCCAGTGCTTGGATTACAGGCGTGCGCCACCATGCCCAGCATAGATATTTTTAAGGGGGAACAATAAGGCCATCAAATTTGTAGGTATCAATGAACAGATGTTCTGCTTCTGGAAATTGATCAGCTTGAACACATTTTAATTTGCTTTCTGGTTCCACTGATGTGTATTTTAATAACATAAAAGCAATGTTTAATCTCAAATAGGGAAATAAGATTATGCTGAGGAAAACAATCAAATATTGCTAGCAAAGCTACTTAATAACACTGTGTCAATAAAGATGAACATCCTCCCTAAATTTATTTTATTCAAAAACTTAGCAAATATTTGGAAGAAGCAGGATGTAGTTGGGTAAACAGAGAAGTTTGGAGCATTGGCATGGAATCCAGCTGGGAAAAGTGCCTGTTTGCTTTGTGGGGTTGTGGTTATTGTGACATTGGAAACGGGTCTCAGTCTGATGAGAATGATTCCACTGCCTGGAAATAAGAATGACTCAGTAGGGCACTGCAGGAGCAAGAATTTGTTTTCCAGGAGCACTCTGGTCTGAAAACATTTGCTCCTGTGACACTTGGCTTTCCCAGGAGCCAAGCTCTGTGAATGGTGCTTTTCTGTCCAGAGTGTGTTCCCCACTGTCCAGGACACGTGGCTCAGTGGAAAAGCATTGTCCTGGAGCTTGCAGAGCTATGCTATTTAATAGACATGCTATTTAAGTTCTGGCATGTCTGTGAGCCAGGCTTTCGCTCCTGTTAGCAAGACACATAACGTCTATGCACATTTGTTTCCTCATTTATAAAATGGAAACAGTGAATAATTAATCAGTAGTTTCCCAGGGTGAGTGTGGATCCCCAAATAAAATGTTACAGGCAATTAAGCTTTATAAAACATCACACATATCTGTATGATCTTACTCAATAATGACATAGGTAGGATGACTCTTATAACAACTGTTATTATGACAAAGTGATGGACTTCATTCTGTTCTCTGTGAACTAAGGTCTGGAGATAAAAGCTGACCCCAATGCTTCAATGCTTGTACAAAGGGATACCTACGCTCGAATGTTTACTGCAGCACTCCTTATAATTGCAAAGTTATGGAAGCAACCTAAATGTCCCAAAACAGATGACTGGATGAAAAAGATGTGGTACATATACACAATGGAATATTACTCAGCATTAAAAACAACAAATTGGATGATTTTATGATAACATGGATGTACTTAGAAGAAATCATATTAGCAGAAACAAGTCAGAAAGAGAAAAACAGACACCAAATGGTTTCACTATTATATGGGACATGGGAAAGATAAACAGAAACCCATGAAGAAAAGTCAAAGCAAGCTAACAACCAAAATCAAAGATACAACGTGGGGGTGGGAGGGTGGGACAGGTTGGGAACTGGCGGGAAGGGAGGGGCAAACCCCGGGGATTACAAAGATGTGAAATATATATATAAATAGTTTAATTAATTAAAAAAAAGCTGACCCCAAAACAGGGCATCACAATCCCCAAAAGGAGTAACTGTGGGAGGGGGTGATGGTGGGGCCCAGGAGCTCTGTTTAGAGGGGAGTCCCTCATATGCCACTGCTCTTTATAGGCAGGTGTTGGCTTTTGTGTCTTGGTGGACACATGGGCCAATGTGTTTGGCAGACACCAGCTTCAGGGAAAAGGAGAAAATTTAAGCAGAAAAGAGCAGGAGCTCTTAAGTGAAGTCTATTTCATGCCAGTTTACTGATGGCTTTTGATCTCATTAAATTTGTATTTGTTCATAAGGGACCAGCAAAAGGAGCAGCTGTGTAATTTTTAGAAGGTAGTCTTTGTAAGCCATTTCTTGTAAACAGGAAGAATTCCAGATAAAACTTTAAACCCAGGGTGGAACCATAAAGCCCAGTGACCTAGTTTCCTAAGGATAAGATAGTAGAGACTTTAATAACCTACAACCATTAGATAGCATATACCTCTGGGGGTGCTTGCATTTAAATAAGCAGCTGCTACTACAATTAGATACAGTATGGGTGGGTTGTGTGTGTGTGTATCTGTGGGTATGTGCAAGACAGAAACCCTGGAAGATCTCAGTAACACTATATTGTTACATAATTAGATGTAAAACTAAGATTGAGTATTTTTAATTTTGCTTCTTTTTTAAAAATATAGTTAAAAATTTACAACATGAAAGTAATTCAATAGGAAAAAGCAAAAAAAATCCTCAGACACTTTCCGACTTTTCCCTTATGCTTATATTAATTTCCCTCTACCACTGTATCATTAATATTTAACTTACTCTCTGTTTATAAAACCATCATTTAAGATGTGGACACAATTTTTGAAGCTCTTTCTCCTTTCTCCTAGTCAAAGTCTGCCTGGGAGATCGAACTGGAACCCATATCCCAGGGTGTATCATCATCTATTTAAGCTATTCCTTTCTGGTTCCTCTTAGCAGGTCATCCTGTCTCCTATATCAGTTTTGCTGTGCTTCTGTCTCACCTTGCTCTCCATAGGCTGCTGGCTGCAGGGTTCTGAGATTCAGACAGGCTTATGGTCATGGTGTCGGTGCAGTGGTGAAGCTGTGGGTCTTGTCTGGTTCACTATATTTCTAATAACAAGAAAGGCAGCCCCTGTTTTTATCTCTCCCTTTGTATTTACCTTGGGATTGTGGTGAGTGGGCTCTGGGTCTGGATTCCAGTATTTTGTCCATAGTATTAGCAGAGCAATGCGTCAACATTGCCTTGGTTCCAAACACTATCCCCTAAAGAATGATTGTTGACTCAACAACAACATTGTTATGCAACTGTTCCCAATTTTCAACCTTATGCAGTCAAATGCTTTACTACTGAGCTAACCCTCAATTTTCACCATCAGGAAAACCACTATGGTAACAATTTTTTTTGACTTAGTTTCTCCTCTGTTTATTAAAGATTATTTTGCTGTGTACATTATAGAAAATGGAATTAATGTATTTGACGTTAAACAAGTTCACATTAATGCATGGCACTAAATCAGTCCAGAATGAGAGGATTGATATTTACTAGGATTTATAAAGTATGGAGTGGGTATTTGTCATGTGTCAGAAGTAAATGCAATGAACTATGGAACACTATGGAGCAGCAGATACAAAGTATTTCCAAGAAATGAATAATTAACCACCCACTGGTGGAGATTAGCACAGAACCTCAGAGAAAAGCAGAGGAGCCTGATAGCCTCAATCTAGCCACCATGATGGGCTACACTTCTCCTCCTGTGAACAGACATCAGTCAAGCTTCCTAACATTTTGATTTTGGATATCTAGATTCTACTACACTAAGATCACTGGAGCAAATATATAAATGCTCAAAGTCAGTGTTTTGAGTGGAACTCTACTCACGCAGATTTTGTTTCTACATGGTCTCTGTGTGTATATTTTGCTCACCTGATTCTCTTTCATTGTTATCTGCCCTTGTTCTTTACATCCAATGAAGGTTCTAACACATCTAAAAATCTTCTCATTTTCTTGTACTCTCTGAACAAAGTTGGCTGGAAAGAAGCCAATCCTGTCTTGAATCTTCCCCTGAAAGGGAAAAAGGAGGCAAATAATCAGTTATAGCATTCATTATAATTACAGTTACCAGGTTTTTTTTTCTTTAAACAAAACAAACTTACTTTCCACCAATCTTCATTGGAGTCTTCTAGAAGAGTAATCATGTCTCCTGGGCTAAAATGAAGAGTAAATAGTTGAGTGGGGAAGTAGAGGAGGAAAACACGAAACTTTAAAGTTGAAAGTAATAGTTTTTCATTTATAAAAATAATCCTAAAGTAAATAAAAATAAAATAGACATGACTTTGAGTTCTTTCCACTCATAAAAATAGCTATTAGACATTGAAAGCAAGTGCAATTTGTGCTGTATTTTAAAAAACCTTTAGCTTTATTTTTGTGCATAGGCAATTATAATTGCATTGTGCAAAGCTCCAAATTTTTGGAAATTGATAAATTTCAAGATGTGAGTCCCCCTTACATTCTGTCTTGTAGTTTTCTGTCTCTTGCTCAGGAGAGACTACTGTCCATGGCCCCCTGTGTCAGTTATCCATATCTTTTGTCTTCCTTACACATTTCCCACCTTTTTTGCCCCCTCTGTCCTTACACCCCCCACCCCCAGTTTATCTTCTTAATTATTTGTGTTTTGGGTTTACCTCTGCTACTTTTTATTAAAATTCTGAAATGTTCTAAGATAAAAATTAATTTTCCAAGGGCTCATTATTTTCTAAACATTTTCAAATTTTCTGCTTTCTGTTTTGGGTGCAATATTATAATGAATTTTTTGGAGTCTATTATTATAACTTTAAGACAATATTTCTTCCTTTTATTGAGTTGCCTTCTTTAACATTAGTTGACTTTTTTTTCTTCGTCACATCATGAAATTTTTTTTAGCACTTGCTTTTTCATCATTTCTCTATATTAATGACTGAAAATGGAGATAATGGGTGTAGGTAGCTGGGTGAGAGTCTGTACTATGACATACATCTCTATCTGCAATGGGTCTCTCTCCTAAGTACAAGGTAATTTCAGGCTTTTAAAAAGAGTTGGTGAGCCAAATGATGCATCTCATATTTGGATGCTTGAAAATAGAGTAAGCAAGAGTTTGGGGCCTCATACCCCTACTCTTAATGACTAATACAAGAAGGCTTTCTTAATTCTGGTGGGGGAGATGGTGAATTTATTTCCCACCTAAATAGAATGACTTGTTCCTTTGTCTCTGCCTTCTAGACCATCTTTAGGTCCACCATTACCTAAACACAATCCTTGTTCTTTATCAGGTCACTGTACCCACACAGAACCCTCTGAGGCATGAATCCTGGTCTAACAGAGTACATATTCATCTAATTCTTCAGTCAAATACCATTGCCACCTATTGCATATTCTAAACAGTAATGTGGTGTTACAAACACAGTTGGGACTCTGTACTAAGATATGTTCCACGACTATGCTCTATAACAAGCACTAGAGACTCACTCACATGAGTGTTGGTGTGGGGGCCTGTGCTAACTTTCCCCTACTCCATATTCTCAAACTCCAGAAGGCTAGTCTGGACATCACAGTTGAACGCCAGAGGCTCCAGAAGGCTAGTCTGGATATCACCGTTGGACGCCAGAGGCTCCAAAGCAGCAAATGGAAACTTGCCAAACACAGAAGACCTCTAAGTTCTTGGTTTAGAACTGACCAGTTGTCACTTTACCTTATTTTATTGGGTAAAACATGTCACAAGGACAGTGTATACTCGAGAGATGGGACAACCAACCCCTCTCTGTGATGAGGAAAACAGCAAAGTCTCATGGCAAAGGGATACAGGAAGGGGTGAAGAATGGAACTAAGTCACTGGAGTCACCCTCTTCAATTGTAGGCACTGTGAGTTCACTGTTTATAAAGGTGCTACTCTTACGTCTACTGTTGTCTTTTCTGGAGCATTCTTAGACCTCTGATCATCTCGATCGTTCCCTATTCAATTCCATTTGTTGTAGCCTGCCAGTAAACCCCCTAGATTTTGGCTTCTCTGATAGCATTATTTATTATTTTCCAGTACTGCTATGGATGATTCCTAAAAATACGTATTTTCTGATATTTGAAAGACTGGAGTCAGAGAAGTAGTAGATTTGTGTGCTCATTTTCTATTCTGATTCAATCTCCTCTGCTGTCATTTTCAATTCTCAGTTAATATCTGTCTTCATAGGGGATTCCAAATATAACGGGCTTGTTGCACCTGGAGCATTAAACACAACTGGCATTTTGATAATTCAACAGTCACAGTTTCATGCTGATGCCGCAGAAAGCGAGATGGCTGAAAATCACTCTTTCCCCAGGTGAAGGATTTAATTAAGCAGGCAGGATGAAAGTCAATGTAGAAAAATCTTTTTGGCTCCAGCAGATTTTATTTAACCTAATAACCTAAGAAACCATGTGTTAGTATCAAATACAATGACATTGCTGATGGTTTGTGGAAACTGTAAGTAGGGAATAAAGCTTGAAATTGGGGGAGGGACCTTTCCCTAAGGGTGAAAAAGGATGCTGGCAGAATGTAATCCCTATTTCAGAGTCTTGATAGACACCTTCCCAAGTACAGAGGTGGTCAGTCCCTAAATGACCCAGGAGGTAAACCACACTTTAGAATAAAGGCACTCTCTGGAATCCAAGCTACAATTTTATGAGAAATACCAGACATGTTCCTGACAGTGAGATGGGACACTTTTTTCCTATAAAAGAGCTCTGCCAAGCTTAGAAAATTGCCTGGTGAGACGAGTTATATTCATCCATTTATCTTTGTTCTTCTGTTTACCTGCTCTCAAGAAATATCCCAAATGCTGACTCTGAAAGAACCATTTTACTGGGCATTAGGTATACTTCGTTGAATAAAGTTCTCCCTGGAGCTAACAGACTAGTGACAAAGATGGCTAATGTGTAATGAAACATTTAAATAACTGTATAATAATAATTATGTAATGTATATGTCTAGATTATAGAATTATAGAACATATGATATAAACAATATAGCTAAAATAATACACTCCAAATCATAATCATATATAGTTATACATATAATTGTATAAATGCATATATACACATACATATACATATTCACTTATACATAGTTAATTATATATATAACATGTATATATAACAATTATCTGATGAAAATGGAATTGCAAATTATCTTAAGGGCTAGGAAGGATGTAGTCATAAAGAATGGTGTAGTCATCTACTGGTATTAGACAAATACTATAACCATCTGGCGAAGACAGCTAATACGTTTTTTTCACTGTAGTGGAGATCATGCTTAGAACAGCACTTGACTTGCATATTTACCCAGGGCAGCCAGCCTGGGTGTGGGGTCTGTACTGCTCCTGTGCCTCTATTGGGCATCACCCACCAATCTCAGCAATTTACCTCATTGCCTGTATTTAGATTTAGAATTCCCGACAAGACTGAGCTTTGAGTTGGCTATCCAGGATGAAATCATTTTTTGCCATTACCATGTGGAACTCAGATGCCAGGAGAGAAGACAATGCTGGGGTTTCTGCTGCTGAGAAACACCTGAAGCCTCAGAGCTCCCTGCTCCCCTTCCTGGAAGCATGTGCATGAGGCAGTCTACTTTGGGAAAGCTGCTTTGCTTTCATAATGCTTGGGATATGCTGAATGTGTTAGAATACAAAGGAAATTTATCTTTCTTTGTCTCTTTACCTCTGGCTATTGAGTGGAAGGAAATTATACAACAACCCAGCTTTTTTTGAATGCTTACAACATTCAAAAATATCTTGGGTGTGCACTGAGGATACAAGTCTGAAAAGATTTTTCTAAACATCCCTGCTCTTCTCTGCTCTGTGAAATGAGGATATTAGTAGTATCTACTTCATCAACATTTCTGAGGATTAAATGAGGTAATGCTGTAAAGCACCTTATATAAACCCAGAATAAATGGTGGCTATTATTGTTAAGACATAGTTACTGCCATCAAAATGTCTATTAAAGTAGAAAGACTTATAAGTTGGCTATCTATGGTCTCATCACTAAATAAGAAGAAATACGTTAGAGGGGCATAACCAGACAAAATTCCCAAACATCTCTCTCTCAGACTCAGCTGTCTCAATTATATTTACATAATTACATACTATGCATAACAATATTTAAGCAATTAAATTTACTTTGCAAATTGCCATGTGAATTAAATGAGAAGGCTTGTATAGAAGTCTTTGGCACTGTGATTGATATACAATAAGGGCCTTTAAATCAAAATTCTCCCCCAAAATGTAATGTTTTGCTTGGAAATGCGAAGATCCAGTGATCAGTACCTTCTAGGCGAGTGTGCCCTTAGGTTTGGGCAGAAACAGTCAGTGAAATAGCTTTGACCTCTTGACCTTAGATATGATTCAGAACTTTGGAAAGCTTTTTCTTTTCTTTATATACCATAACACCCCAGTGCTCACTCTCCTTCTTCCCAGCAGTGACCACAAAAGGGTGACAAATTGAGGAGCTGGAGCTGATATGCTAATGTCTAAAGGACTGGTTACAACGGAGATGCTGGAAGTATCAGGACACAGGAAAATTTCCTGGGAAGGGATAGCAATGTCCAGTAAATTAAGATGATATGATCAGTTTCAGAACAAGTAAGAAGGTTCAGAGAAACTTCACCACTTAAAGATAGGGTTTGAATATACTACTAGATAAAGTTGCCTCTTCCACGATCAAATCTTCAAACATAGGGTTTTGAATACACTACTAGATCAAGTTGCCTCTTACACGATCAAATCATTTGACTGGTAGTATTTTGATATAATTTTTCTTTCTCACAATTTCTGTTCACTAGTTAAAACAAACAAACAAATAAACCATAAAAATCCAACCAAACCTAATCAAGCTTGAGACAACCAAACTCATTCAGCCAAAACAGATGTCCTGGAAAAACCAAGCTACAGGAACCAGAAAATGGAGCAAACCAAATTGCTCCAGTAGTTTTAGATCCATGGCTTAATTTGTCACTAGGTCCATTTCTCAGTTTCTCTCGTCCTGGGCCATAGACCTGTACAGTCAGCCTTGGCAGGTAACAAGGAAGTCCTGAACTCTGCAGTTTGTTCTGTTATAAGCCTGGCGCCCACAAGGCTGCTCGTGTTCTCCCAAGTCCATAGACCAGTTCAGAGGAGCAGGATTCCGCTAACGGGCCATTTGGATGGGAATTAGTAAATGTTCCTGAACTGTCATGGATCACGCTCTCCAGAACCTAATTGAAAGAGGCATTTGAGTGAGAGGGAGGTTGCTAAACACATTACTGACATTTGGGAAGATCTGGGTTTCTTGACATAGTGCAGCATCAGAACATAATATGCATCAGAGACTTTCCTCAAATAGCCTTAATTGCATTTTGATGTCCTGGTGACTGTGAAGATTATTTTTAAATCAAATTGGTGCATTAGAATTACATTTAGTTTTAATTAAGTTGATGCATTTGCCAAGCGGTAATGTACTTAGAGAATGGAAACGAGACACCAAGGGAGTTTTATTCTATCTCAAGGGTTCTCCTTTTCTTATTTATGGAAGCTTTATAAAGCTTTGCAGAGTGAAGGACATTATGATGGTAGTCACCTGCCAAAACCCAGTGTAGACCAACATACTGAGCACTGACTGAAAACCAGGAAATCTGTGTTCTAGTTTTGGTTTGCTACTGACCTGCTGCATATTTTTGAATAAGTGACAGTTGTGCTTAAATCTAGTGGGTAATCAGAATCCAGAGGCATCTCTAACCATACATATTTCAAGTGGGATGGACTCTTTAGGTCTGAGTGGAGCCTAGCAATCTCCATTTTAGTAATAATTTCAGAAAATGCGATGGCTTGTTAACAAGGGATTTAATCATCCTAATCATAGTTTTCTCCTCTGTAAATTGCTACTTGCCTGGGTAACCTTAGAGTCTTGCTAAAAGAACTCAAGGGGATGTCGGAAAATTGTGAAAGACTATGAATTGAGCACAAATAAAATCTCTGATTTGGGTACTCTTGTCTAGGACAGCCTTCCAGGTCATCTCCTCCTTTCAAAGTCTTTGAGCTGTTTTCTCATACCTCTGAAAGTTGTGGAGAATTCATAACAATGCAAATGATTCCAATCCATGCAAGTGAGTTGTATCTGATGGAATGTAAAGAGTTATCACTCTAGGAAAAAGACCAGTTTTGCATCTACTTGAAATTCACATCCTGATTGACTATGTATGTGTGATGTATGAATTCTTCTGGTCCTCTCATTTAGTAATGAGTCAAATAGCAATTTTTGATCTGTTCATTTTTTTTGGTCTGTATAGAGCATGGTTTTACCTTAATTAAAAAAAATGTTAGTGAACAGGAATGACTTTTCATGAACATGTTGAATAGATCACCAGCTTCCTGTCTGAGGGGCCAGACTTTATAATTCTGATGGACTTGTGAGAATGATGCCAATGACCAATATGGGATCAATTAATACATCCCTTGAATCTGAGGAGTAAAATATAATTGTCAGCCTTATCAGAAAGAAATCTATCACAGTCAACAGAGCATGGTAAGTGTGGAGTAGGAGGAAGACTGAGCTGGGAATCCTCCCCCCAGCTTTCAATCTTGAGTTTCCACTTCCCACCCATGAGATCTTGGGCTTGGTCCTCCCTCCCTTCAAGAAAGGGAAAAAAATCACAAGATTTTTCTCACTGAAATATGAACTACACAGGTGTCCCTGCATTGCTGTAGTGAATTTTAAGAGGTCCTTTCCAGAATGAAGACTGGAACAAAGGAAGTGGCCTGAAAATATTTCTGCTATGCATTTCCATCACCTATTTTTGTTACAGCCTTTGACTTTCCCTTCTCGCCCGATCCCCCTCCCCCAGTTTGGAAGCTTTTAAAGTAATTCTCTAATTTCGCTATTTAACCTTTCCTCACTGGAAAGTGGAAACAACAGCTTACTAACCAAGCTGCATAAGCACACGTCCCCTCTCTCTGTAAGTCTTGACCTGGCTGTGATACCATCTCCTTCCAAGGCTACTTCAGTTTCTCTTTGAGGTGTTGCAAAAGCATCCTGGGTAAACTCCTCACCCAAAAAACCTCACACTGCATCTACCTGCCTCTTCAGCTATCTCTCCCTGCCCTTCAGATCTGTAATCACCTCTAGGGTGAGGCTGTGACTCATTCACCCAGCTGAGAACAAGCACTCATTCACCTTACAACATGTGGTAAATGATACGAACCCTGGAAATAGCCTTACAAGAGTTAAACTTTCACTCAATTTCAAATGGTGCTCTGAAGAGAATTAGAAAGCTGTGACTTCAGACCATCTCTCTCCAGAGATTCTTGTGGATATTAGCTAATGAGATAAATGGTTGCCTGGTGTCATTTAGATGCACCCTGAAAAATTATGAGACTTCCTGCTTCCAAGAAAGAATCTAGCAAATCAAGAACCTAAAACCTTATTTAGGGTCACAAAATGCAAAACAAGATATGCTTTTCTTTGAAGCCAACTAGATCTAGATGCTCATACACTGAAGAGGCAATTAAGTTCTCTCTCTTAGAATTTAATAATCTTGAAAAAGCAGTTCCTTCTTTCTTTCTGTTTATGAACTATTTTCCCCTTAAGAAACTTGGTTATTATATAAATTTGTTTGGGGAGAACTAATGGACATGAAAATGACTTAGATGTGTGAAGTCAAATGGAGTCTTTGGAATAGGCATTATTTGGTCATGATATGCCTTGAATGTCCATCCTTTACTTCAGAGTCCCTAAAATATTCTAGGTGTTTATGGTTCCTTAGCGTTATATGCACCTGCTGGTTATTTACCTATCAACATGACCAAGCCATGAAAGTTATTCTTATTGATTTTAAAAAAGTATGTTGGTATGAATAATAAGCAGTGATTCAGATTGTTTTGTAAATCCTGAACCCCAAAGCTAGGCTAATGGGCTGGATTATATTGTAAAAGTGGAAGGCAGGGTTTACTTTGATAAAAAAGTCATGTGGAGATTATCAAGTCCTTGCTAATGATGTCTATGTGCTGTGTGTTTGTAAATGAATGTGTATTTAAGTGCACAAGTATGTGAGTGTGAGTGTGTCTACCTGATAGTGTGGGGATACATCTGCACCTGTGAGTGTCTCACACACATACTCACCCACTTGCCAGAAGGATGATTTGACACAGTGCTTGTGTGTTCATGAGGCTGTGTATGAGGATCATGAGGCCAGTGCAGATTATAATTGAGTTCTCCAGTTTCTATTTCAAGTAGCATTTAAAAGAGCTTTGCACATGAAATAAGCTAGCATTCCATAAAATAAAATTTGCAGGGCTCCACAAAGATATAAATTAAGGTTTATTGGTGGTAATTGGCCTTTAATTACAGTAAGTAACTGTTCAAGCTCATTCCTCTGTGACAGAAAAACCTGGGTGGCCCTTTGATGTTATCAGACCTCAAATTATCTTAGTGGCTGGGAGAGCTGAGGTGTGATGGTGTCATGTCATGCACATCAGGGTAAAAATACACAAGTCACCTCAGCAACCACAAAACCTGCTAAGAACACAAGGGACAGGGTCTCAGAGCCTCCTAGCACAGGGCCAACTAGATGAAATAGCATGACTGTGCTCAGAGGCCAGGAGAGCCTTTGCCTGTGTTTTCACATGATGTCCCTTTTGGATGATATTCATGAGGTTGTTCAGACTGGGAAACAAAACACTGAAAAGATTATGAAGAGAAGGTACTAGCATATAGTGTTCACTACCCTTGTACTGGGCAAGAAACTACAAATTTCATGTATATTAGTCATTTAAATACTGTCTCCTGAGAAAGGCGAAAACTGAGGTTCTGAGAGATAAATTCATTGGCTCAAACTGATGCAGTGAAAGGGGGATCAGACCCTGGAGGTGCCTGTGGACAGATTCTCACATAAGTCCTTTTCTACCCTGCCAGCTTGTTCTCTCATACTCTGTGCCAGTGATGGTGGGTAAATAGAGAATTATTGTGGTATGTAGGGTGCAGGGATTTGGAGAAATAATGGCTGGTGAATTTATGAAGGGTGTTGATTTGGCAATGATTAGTCAAGTGGATTCTAGGAAATTGCTGCCTTTAGATTATGTTTAGGTATGAGTGACGTGACCGTGCTGATTAAGAGGCGTATTCAGTACCTTAAGAATAAGGGAGTGGCACCCTGACTTTCCTCCCTGAAGCCTGCCTCTCCATCCCTCAGTTGTGAGTGTGCTGGTACAGGATTAGCAGGGCTTCTCTAAAAATGTCTTGTGAATGTGACCATGGACAAATTTAGGTCCTCTTTTATAGAATTACTTCTTGACAAATATTACTCACCATGGGCTCAAGGTCTATCTCCTCCAGGATACAGGCCCTGGCTAACCCTTCTGAACTTGCTTTATTATTTTCCATTGTATTTTCATGGACTTGACTTACTGACTAGTTGTGTATGCCATGTGGCATTAGTTCATTAGTTCACTTAATATCCACAATACTAATTTACTCATTCATTAAATATTTATTAAGCATCTATGTTTCAAAAACTGCACTTCACTGCACTACAGGGATATAAGGGTTAAAAATTGAGATTTGCTCTCATAAGTTTTCATGGGAGTTAGAAGTTAATCAAATAACTATACATATCACTATATAGCTGTGTGTTTATGTGTGTGGATTATATATATATATATACACACACATATCAATGTATAGATGTATGGTCAATAAATGCTTGGAAGGAAAGAAATATGGTGTCATGAAAGTATATAATAGGATTCTCAGCCAGATTGAGGGTTATCAGGAAAGGCTATATCAAGGAAGGGAATCTAAGTTGGGATGTAGTTGGTGCATAATAATCAACTAGAAGAATGTACTCATTTGAGTATGTGTATGTGTCTTTGTGAGAATGTGGTGGTAGATGGGCAAGAGAATGAGGGGTGAGGAGCAGACTAGGAAGAAAAATCTTTGCCACTGCTAGTGTCACTATTTTAGGGAAGAGAGAAGGCCAACATGGATGGAGCAGAGAGGTGAGAACAATAGTACAAGACAAAGTAGAGAGATTATAAAGGATGAGGTCCCTATAAATATTCTGGTCTCTACCCAAGGGTATTGAGAGGACACTGGAAAATTTTAAGCAAAAATATGTGTATTATAGCAGACTTAAAGTAGGTATAACCTTTTACAGGTAGGTATATCCTTCTACAAGGGCAGAAACAAAGGCAGCAATGATTTATGAGATTTTCTGGACTTCCTGGAGGTCACACAGCTAGTAAGTAGGTTGATCAGAACTTAAAACCACGCTAAGAGATGCCCACAGGTTTTATTTTAAAATAAAATCCCACTAGGTCACCCGCGCCGGTTCCAGGCCCCTGGGAGGGAGCCCCTCGCCGCGCGCCACCTCTGCCACCCCAGGGAGCCAAGCCCCACCTCCAGGTTTCTCCGGAAACTGGCCCACCTTGTGCACCCAGGTTAGCTAGCTGCTGAAGGTCACCCGCGCCGGTTCCAGGCCCCTGGGAGGGAGCCCCTCGCCGCGCGCCACCTCCGCCACCCCTGGGAGCCAAGTCCCGCCTCCAGGCTCCCAAGTGCCGCAAGAAGTGCCGGCGCAAATTACTAAACTAAACTAAAGTACAGATCTACTTTCAACCTGGAATACACTCCCATCAACATGCCAACCAACACAAGATCCATGGTTTCTCAATATGTAGAACAGGTTCGAAAGCAAAACACAGTAAGGAGAAAAACTTTAAACATGCAAGCAAGCCCTACAGGAAGTAATCCATCACCAACAAAGAAAGGACAATCTCCAGAAAACTCCAAAGAAATGATTTGCATCTCAGAAAAAGATTCCTCTATTAACATGTTAAATGCACTCCAGCAATTAAGAGAAGAATTAGAAAAAAAGGACAACAGCATGATAGAAGCAATTAATGCACTAAGGGAGGAAATAGAAACATATAAAAAAGAAAGCATTAATATGCATACCCTAATCAACGAACTAAAGAATGAAAATGAATCCCTAAAATTGAAATTGAAAGAGACTCAAGATTTAAAGGTTGCAATAGATGAGCTCAAAAACTCACAGAAAAACCATGGCAGTAGAATAGATGAAATAGAGGAACGTATCAGCACACTTGAGGAT
>PVHY01016600.1:0-33386 GCA_004024945.1 Uropsilus gracilis
AGGAGAGAGAGGAAGGGGAGGAGGAGGTAGACGGGGAGAGGGAGGGAGAGAGAGAGACAGACAGACTGTGAGGACAGCACAGAGCCCAGAGGAAAGTGAATATTCCTGGGGGGTTGGGGGGCTCACCTCCCTCCAGTCCCCTGCCCCAACTGCCTGCCTGCCTGGTGGGCTGGGTACCTGGTTCCCTGAGAGCATGAAAGCCTGTGAAGTCCACCCAGGGTTCCGGGGCTCTCACTCTCCGTCTGCTGGCACCCATAAAGAGCCTGGCCTGACTGGGATGCCTGTGCTACAGCTGGTGTCACAAACGGGATGACGGCAGGACAACTGCCCAGACACAGATGAGACCCTCCCCATCCCCTTTCCCGGGAGGGGGCCACGTGAAGTCTAAATTTCAAAGCATAATCCTCCCTTCGATGCTGTCTCACCCCAAACTAACTCCCCAGGCGGCTCCTCTGGCGTTTAGCTACCATGACAGCCACGGACTCATGTGCAGTGTCGCCAGGGAGGTCCTAGGTGAACAGGTCATTTCAGACTCATCCAAGTTCAGAGCCGCTACCTATGCAGATCAGGCCCACCTTGGATGTGAAGACTGGGGGTCACCCAGTAGTCAGGCGTGGGGGCTCTGGCTGCTGTGCTGCCTGGAGTGAACTCCACTCCAGGCAGCGGAGTTCAGTTTCTGTCCCAGTGATAATTAAGAGCAGGACATGGGGTGGGGGTGGGGTGTCAGGCAATGGACTTCAGGTTTTATCCCAGCGATAATTAAGAGCGGGATATGGGGGTGGCGGTGAGTGACAATGCCAGGCTAGGCTTTGGGGTGGGGACCCACAGTGATCTCCCCTGCCAGCTTCTTCTACTCTGGCACCAGCCTCTAGCTCTAGGCTGTGCTGAACACTAGGTGCATGGCTGGATGAGGCTGCACTTAGTAGGGCCATACTGGGAGTTGTTCTCTTTCCAGTACACAGCCTTACCTGGGGCACTTACTCCTGCTACAAAGACTCTGGTGCTTCAGCTCCAGTTGATGAAAGCATCCAGTCACCCTGGTCTGGGCCTGGTGGCGGTAAAGCAGGTATTCTGAGTACCACAGCCTTAGGCAGCAAGGACAGCTTCTCTGGGAGGGGACACAGTTGATCTGACCTGGTTCCTCCCACCCTCCAGGGTCCCAGCTGTTGGATACTAGCACAAGCCAGCTATCACCACTCTGCACCCCATGCATCTAGCCCTCCAATAGCACACCCTCTGTCTGCACGTCAGCTCTACACCCCCTTATCCAGCTCAATGCAGGCATTTAAAGTCCCAGGTATTGGCATCAGCTCTGCGTTAGCCACTGGAGGGGTTCTGCGGACAACAGCCTCTCCCTCTTGTGAACCACTCTGCTCCATCAGAGCTTTTCCTACCCCTTCTGCAGTGTTAGAGGTGGGAGGTGCAGGTGATCCTGGCTTCAGCAAGAACCAGCATGGCCACAAAGCATCGAAGGTGGGGGAGGGCTAAATTTCCTGAGGGGAACCCTGAGATACAACACTCTTTGGGGGTGATGCAAAATTAATGGGGATGAGTGTGTCAGGAGGACTGGAGGGTCCCATCTTGACGGCAATGTCAAGGTCAGCTCCTGAGCAAGGGTTAGGCTGGGGGCTCACTTGAAGTTTAAGTCAAAGAAAGTACAGGGGACACCCTGTACCCCCAGTCTGAGATGAGGCTTTCTGAGATGATGAGGCTCACAAGGAAGAAGACTTCTGGTTAGCAGAGGGCTTGGGGTTTGATTTCAAGGCTGTTTGCAATCATTTGCTCATATGGCTAATGCAGATTAGGGCAGGAGGGGTTTTTGTTCCCACCCCCTGCTGAGACTCTCCTGCTCAGTGACTCTCCCTCCCCCAACTCTTCTGAGTTCCCACAGTTGTGGAGGATGGAGGGGTTTCTAGTCTGAGAGGATGGTTATTATCTCCTTGGTGAGATGGGACAACATGATCTAATGCAATTGTCTCTCCCCCATGCTTGTAATCAGGTCTCGAAGCAGGTCCCCTAGAAACAATAGAGCTTTTCATTGCTCCCCCCCAAGAGACTCAGATGAAAGAGAGGCTTCTGGATTGGGGTCACCTGCTGAGACCATGTCTGCTAGGAAAACTATTGGTCCAGGTGTGTGTTGGCTCCAACCCCACTCAGCTGCGCATTATACAAATAAATACTTCAATTCAGCCCAGATGTATTTTTTTGTTAATCACAACAATGTTAGCGGTAACTGCCCCCCCTTCCAAAGTGGAGACAATTATTCTGAAATATTTGATTAGTTCTAATAACCAAATGCTATTAAAAAGTCATCTCAAGCCATGTGATTAATTAAAGCCCCAATTACAAGGAAGGTAAGAAGAGGAAGTTGCAGGATTTTCTGAATGCGACTTTAGTTTGAAGAATATTGTGTCATTTTGTTCTAACACCACAAAAACCTGCCTTGGAGGAGATTAAAGTAGGGATTCTTCAAAGGAGATAATTTCTGCTGAAGTGCATAGTGAGTTCTTTATGTGGAGACTTGGCTGAGAACACGGAATCCATTCTACTTGAAACTTTTCAAAGGAAGGCTGGGGTTTGAGAGGGAGGAGGAAAGGGAAGGACGGAGAAAGAAGCCAGCATCGAGTAGAGCCAGAAATGTCCTAAGTGACAAAAAGAAGAACCCATTAGGACCATCGGTGTGGGGGAACACCTCAGTGCAGAGGCAGGGCAGGGCTGGGTTGGGCCTTGTGTTTTAGAGCCAGGCTTCGGGCTGTAGGTGGCTGCGTGTGGCCATCAGTCAGCAGGAGGTTCTCTGTCTGGATTCTACCCACAAGCTCTGGCCTTGAGTCCCACTCCCTCCCTCCCTCCCTCCCTAAGAAAGTGGGTTTGGTGTCCACGTACCTTAGCACCTTAGCACCCCGCACAATTCTCTTTCACTCCTATCCTGTCATTGACTCCCACATAACACCTAAAATTATCAGCAGACTGGAACCATAAACCCATTTTACAGAAGAGAAGGCCAAGGCTCATAGAAGTTCAGTCTCTTTTCTGAGGCCTGGATAATGAAAGTTCAGGAGCAGGTCTTGCCATTAATTTTCTGCCAGGCATGGAAATGCGTCTTCAACCCACGAGTTCATTCATGCCCAGTCCAGTGGGATATCTGTGAGGTCACGCTGAGCCAACCTGGCAATTTAGGGGCCTGCATTTCTTTGAAGGGCTGTGCAAGGAAGAAGAGATGATGTCATAGCCCACCGTGGCTGGGTGAGTTTGTTCCGGCTGCCATAACAATGCTCCTTGAACTGGGTGGCTTAAGATAACAGAAATGTCTTCCCTCCCAGGCTGGGAGGCCAGAAGTTCAATATCAAGGACTGACAAGTCACCTGTCTCTGAAGACTCTAGGGAAGAATCCTATTTGCCTCTACCTGGTTTTGATACAGGGTAGTGATGCAGTTGAAAATTCTCTTGGTGCCAAAATACCCTGGTGGGTGGGGTCGGAGAGAAAGATGTGTGAGAAGTAAGAAGCTCCAAAAGGCAGATAAAAGGAAGGGGAGAGAGAAAAAAAAAAAAAAAGGAAAGGAAGAAGACAAGAATGGTGGACTGAGAGAACAGGCCCATGTAGCCTGGCCAGGGGAAGCCCCCTGGAAGTGGTGGTGGCAAGAAGCCATGGTGGCCAGCAGAAAGAGTAGCCAATGTAGAGAGTATGGCACCGCAGCAAGGTGGCATAGTGAGCTGGTCCCTGGAGATGGCCAAGGATTTGGAAAGCTGATCTGTGCATCAGCAATTGTGGAAGAAATTTAAAGAGCCTTGGAGAAGCGGAGCAGCATGGATCACCGGAGAAGAAGCGAAGAGAAGACTGGACTTGGCAGAGTGCCTGCCTCAGGTTTGGAGGGGCAAAGGACACTGTCTTTGGGACTTTTGAGGCTGAGAATGGTGACTGGGGTAAGATGAATGACCACGTGTGGCTGTGAGCACTTTTCATTTTCCCTGTTGAGTTCTTTTGTAAATAAAACCCTGTTGTTAAACTGCATTTGGGTGGCAACTGCTACACGCAGGTGAGGGAACCTGGGAGGCAGAAGCTACTTTTTAAAAGGCTTTTTTTTTTTTCCTGTGGCTTGTTGGTTGGTGGCTTCTGCCCCTTTCGACCCTATTTCAGTTTCTCTGCAGCTGTGGATAACCCTTGGGGCTCCTTGGCTTAAACTATACCACTCACATCTCTGCCTCTGGGTCTTGGGCCATTCCCTTGACATCTCAGCCTGCATCTAAGTGATTGCTTCTTATAAAGATAGGAGTGGTTGGGGTGGGGTGCACCCCAACTGGCACGAAGTTGTCTGAACTTGATTACATCTGCAAAGACCCTATGTGTAAATAAGGTTTCATTCCTAAGTACTGAGGATTTGGGCTGTAACATACCTATTGGGGAGAGAATACAATTTGACCCCCCCTCCCCTTGTACCATGTCTCAGTTTCGTAAGTAACTGACGGAGGGTTTCCCACAGGCTTTGGCTTAAAAATATATCTCAAGCAACTTCAGAGAAAAGCTTTTTCTGCATTTGAACAGGAAGGAAGCGGCCATGAGCTGTGACCAGTGTCACCACTATCACACTACTTAAAAGAACAGTGAAGCCCCTCATGAGAGACCCCCCCAATGCCTGTCTGAGACCCTGGCAAGTGAGAAGAATCTTATTCCAAGTGGATCCAGTCTGCAGATGCATCACAGGATATACCAGTCAAGACTTCTCATGCCCTGCGCCCCGGGATTGTATGAGGCCTAGGCTGGTCCGACGAGAGAGGTTCATAAAACTCTTCATGGATATGCTAAGACAGAGACCCTCTAGTTCTCTGAGGGCAGGAATGAGGGGCTTGTGGCTTTGGGGTTGCTCCAGTCACACTGCATCCAAAATGCTGCTACCTTTGGATACGTCAACCCCACGGGGCTGAACGGCCCTTAGAGCGTTGCGGAGTCACTGGATCAAGACTCAAGCAAGTGTCTCCCTTCCTTTGCACCATGGATTATATGG
Organism: Uropsilus gracilis; assembly: GCA_004024945.1. Classification (NCBI taxonomy): domain Eukaryota; kingdom Metazoa; phylum Chordata; class Mammalia; order Eulipotyphla; family Talpidae; genus Uropsilus; species Uropsilus gracilis. The sequence goes on from PVHY01016600.1 coordinate 5,001, forward strand.
CTCAGGGAACTCCCTTTAGGGTTTCAACCTGTTGAGGTGAGGTTTCCATTCCTTAACAACAAAAAGGTTTTCATTCCCTCCCTCGTTTCTCCGTCACCCATTTCCACACACACCAACTTTCTTCCAACAATCGTTCATGCCATGAGGGGTCTGAGGTGCTTGTGGAATATTTAGGTGCCTGTAAGTAGCCCAGTGCTTCCCAACAGGACTTTCTGCAATGTTTTCTAGCTACGTTGCCCGACAGTATCACCATCTACAGCCCTCAAGCCCTTGAAATAGGACTTATGTGAATGAGGAACCAGATAGTAAATTGTATTTTAAGACTTTGAATTCAAACCACCATAAATACTGGCAGCAAATATATCAAACAGCACAGATCTGGGCAGACATTGAAAACATGGATCTGGACAGAGTTTGGGCATTCTGGGGAGTCTCAATGATGGTCAGAGTATTTGGAGAAGTGAAAGATAGTCTTTGGGGGGCGTCAACATTCAAGTGAAGTGGAGAAAAAAGTCAACAAAGGCGCCAAGAACTTGAGAATGAGAAGTAGGAAGCAAAGCCTGAGGTGTGGGTGTCCTGAGAGACAAGAGAAGCACATGGTAAAGGAGCAGGAGGGGGCAACAACAGTGCCACAGGAACAGGGGAGTCAATCAGACTAACATCCATTGGCCTCACCAACAAAGAGTCACTGGTGGTTGTCTGAAGAGTAGGTGCCTGATGGGAGGGGGAGCCCGATGGGCTGAGAAGTCTATACAGAGACACTTTTAGTCATGGTTCATGAGTTCTTCATGGACCCACAAGAAGAAGTTAGGCCACGTAATGTCATGTCAATGCTTTCCTCCACTTATCTAAGCAAGTTGGGACTGAATTCATACTTCCCTGGGTCCTCACCTTGGTCCCTTGGATTCCAACTACCCCTTTCATAGTTTTACCAAATCAAATATGGCTTCCAAGAAACCATAGCAGTATCCCCAACACTTACTCCTACATTATCAGTCTAGGCCATCAGGCAATTTATTCCAAATCACTGTTTCCTCTCTTCTTCCTCTTACATATATTTATTTGGGGTTTCTATTTTCAGCCTGTCTGGGGAAAAAAAAAAGAGTCATGTGAATTCACAGGATTTACTGCACAAATTACTTCTCTGGTTCCCTCCGACCTCCATCCAGGCTTCTGACAGTTGTGAGGTAGTTCTTATTTATTAGACTTTTAAGTGCTCTGTTGGGTTGTTTACAAGCTTCCCCTAATGTCTCTGCAACGCAAATGCACAACAGTCACTGAAATTGATCTTAGGTCATATTAGGACCATCTTTCAATTTAAATCACAGGCAGCCTTCTGCAACTCCACAATGACTTCCAACATTTCAGGTTGTTGTGAATCTTATATCAAAATCAAGGAGACTCACTCAAAATATTTAACACACACACACAGAGAGAGAGAGAGAGAGAGAGAGGATTTGTTATCCTTAACACCGATGGCTAAAGTGAAAGTCAAAATATCCAAATAATCTCTGCAAAACATTGTATTTAACACAAAACTTGCAGTTACTTCCTAACTACTAAATTTTAAAGAGGTTTTAGAAAGAATTCTCCCTCCACTATCCAGCATTTCATCAGCACACAAGAGCAAATAATAGCTAAGACTGTACTGTCCTGCTCCCTGGTGAATCCTGGGGAACTCTTATGTGTTGTGGCTCTGGTCTACACGTCTTACTCCACGCTGCTTCTCCCATTCTGTGTCATAGGCATTTCTGGGTCTTTCTAGTTTTTTGTCTTTGCAAATGATTTTCCTCTGTTTCAATGCCTTCCTCTACTTATCCATCAGCAAACTCCTATTCATCCTTTAAGACCCATTTGTGATTGGAGTTGGTACAGCTCTCTGTATGTTCCCAGCCAGAGATAGCTATTTCTCCCTCTAGGCTCCAGTCTATAGCTTGAGTATATTGTATTTTGTTTGTTTACGGATCTTTTTACCCTGCTAGATTCTTCCATGGACGGTGCCATGTTTCATTCATCTAGCCCCACAGCCTAGCACAGGACTTGATACATAATAAGACTTTCCCAAGTGTAGCTTAATGAAGAGTGAGTGAATGAATGAATGATGCTCATGAACTACAAAGCCAGTCAGGTCTGCAAGATCAATGCAGAACATTTTTTAGCAGAGAGAGAAGAAATGTGGATTAAAACAAAAAAATCTCCAAGCAAAAGAAGCTTACTGGAAAGAGCTATTAGACTGAAAATGAAAAGACAGAAGCCCCAGAACTGGCTCTGGTACTTACTCCCGATGTGATTTGGGTGAGTCACTTCCATCTCCAGACTCTCAATGGAAAAGAGACAGTGTTACCCAACTCATCCCTCATCTCCCTTCTAACTCTAGCTTCTTTTAGTCCCAAATCAGAGGATGGGATTTCTGCAGCCAAATTTATCCTGCTGGTGTTTTGCTACTCGATGGGTGCCAGTAAAGCTCTGATCTCCAAGGAGGAGGTTATCTTCCTGGGACTGAGCCTCGCTTGTTTTCAGCATTAGGTTATTATCTGTAACTTCAAATGTTTCATCTAAACATCTTTGTAAAACTCACCCTGCAGGCACACCACTCCACCGTCCTTTCCTCTGTTTCAGCACAATGTTGGGACAGCACAGTTTCCACAGCTAAGGACTGATGCATCTAAATCTTGCCAAGTTGGTTTCCTCCACTCACTGGGTCACTCATTCATTCATCCATTTATCTATGTTTATTCAGCCACCCACCCATCCACCCAACTCTTCATCCACTCATCCTTGGATTCACCAACTAGAGATTTATTGATAATTATGATATTGACTGATCTCCAGGTGCCTCACGCCAAGTTCTTGGGTGATGACAGTCACCATTTTGGTGTGGGGAGCCGTCACATGCATATCCTGGGGACAGGTGAAATAGGCCACAGGTGAGCTCTTCACAAATGGCTCATGGTCAGAATGCCTTCCTTCTGTGAGGGTAGCATAAGAAACAGGTGGGTTCCCATTACTCACAGACGTAACATGGAAACTAAAGATGTGAGCCAGATGAGGGAAAACCTCCAACCTTGAAGACTTTCTCTACAGGACACAGCAAGGTTGCCCCCTAGAAGTTACAGAGACATAGATGTCAGTTTCACATATGAAAATACTGGCTCACAAAGCAATCAGAACACAGAATGGACAGCCTGCGAACATGTGAGGTGGCATGAGACATGATTGTATCAGTGACTGTACATAACCATCATTTGCTGGGAACGTCACACAGGGAATTCAAGCATGGAAGGAGGGGTTAGACAAGGTGAGCGTCAATGTGCCTTCTCACCTTGAAGGTACAGAATTCTGGGAGCAAGACCATATTCGTATCAAGTCAGTCCCTGGCCAGTCTGCTCACTGTTTGTTCCTCTCTGTTTTCCCCAAAACCCCAATCCTACTGGATATAAGTTGGTCAGAGATGACAGAGACCTCTCCATCACACCAGTTGCTTTGCATCCATGGAAAGTCTTTGGCAGCATTAGAGAGATAAAACTCTCTGCCAGGAAACACTGAAGGGAAGAGATGCATCACCTCTTGAGACTGAATTTCTATACAACCCAAATGCGCCAAAACAGAGACTGAATCAGAAAGTTGTGGTCCATGTACACCATGGAGTATTATTCATCAATCAAAAAGACAAGTTGGATGCATTTGTGACAACATGGATGGACCTAGAAGGAATCATGTTAGCAGAAATAAGTCAGAAAGATAAAGAGAAATATTGGATGATCTCACCTAGGAATAGAGGGAAAACAAACAAAAGGACAAGAAAAATTTTAAAGTGTCAGCAGAACTGAAGCGTAGAGCAAAAGAGGGGGAGGGAGTAAAGTTGGGGGGAGGGATGGACACAAGAGTAAGATGATGGTTCAAAGGTGCAAGGTGGTGGGAGAACCTCAGAGTAGACAATGACATTATATATCATAAATCATATATATGTGCAATTAATTTAAAAAATTAATTATTAAAAAAAAGACTGAGTTTCTAGCCACACTCACAGTGTCAGGTGGAAACCCCCAGAGTCCTGGGTCACTCGGAAGGGAGAAGTGGCACCAACTTGAGCCACTAGGAGTTTGGGGCCTGGGGTTTATAGACCACCATATACCTGTCCCTCGAACTCCCCGAGGCTGCCTGCCCTCTTAGAATGCAAACCTGACACCATCTATTAAAAACAAAAACAGTCAATAGAATAGAGAAAAGGGGTCTAGCGGCTCTTCCTCCAGCGAGTCTCACTTCACCCTGCACCCTCGGGAGACAAGTGCCAGGGCAGCCACCTTGACCAGCGGCGGCCAGTAAGATGGAAGCGAGTGTCACCGGCCCTCTGCTCCCTTTCAACTGCGCAGGGGTGCTAGGGTGGCGGCTCCTTCCATTTCTCTGTAGGAGGAGCAGATGGATGCGGCTGTCTAGAGAGCAGGGTTTATTGGAGAAATAAATCTCTTTGGCTAAATATGAACCGTGCAGAGGAAACAAAGGAACTGCTTTTTAATGACCCAGGTTTAAATGAAGCCTCGCCGCCCAAGGCAGAACCCCAATTAAGAAGCGCTGGGAAATTCGTGTCCAAGAGACCACTTAAAGTTACATAAATATTTACCCAGCACCCACACAGCCCAGGAATGGTGCTAGTGGCTGGGGTGTGACGATCAATAAGACAGACACGCAGACTCCTGCTGGGTGCCCCCTCCTCTCCGGTGCTGACAGCGTGGGGTGGGGGTGGGGTTGCCCGGTGAGGCTGAAAAGAAGAGAAAGGCGGGTGAGATGTGAGAGAGTCCTGGGGTGATGTGGCCCTGGGGAGACCTTCCCAAGAGGGGTCAGGGAGCTTCCAGAGGAGCTACTGGGTCTGGTCGTAGAAGATGTGAGGAGGAAGGGGGTGAGGAGGAGGGCTCCTTTCTGCAGGAGGGAGAGCGTGCAGGAGGGAGGAGAGGATCCGGAAGGTGGGGAAGCAGGAGGCCAGACTGGCCACGTAGCTGTGCCGGTGTCTCGGGGACACCTGGCCCGGTCTTGGCCCCTGCTGAGAAAGTGTGGCCCCCTTTCCCACCTGTCAGTGAGGCTCTCCGGTGATGTAGCTGCAGGTTTACTCTGGAGGTCAGGGGTACTGGAGCTGCAAGGACACAGCATTGCCCAGAGAGGCCCTATTCCAGGCGGCCTCCAGGCCTGAGCCCCGGAAACCAGCTCAGTAGGGTGTGCGGGGCCTGCCAACCAGCACCAGGACCATCACCGGTGCAGGAGATCCACCCACTGGGAAGCTTGGGAGTGGCAAGGGTGCCAAGGAAGCGGCTGCTCTGTGCTCGGGGATGCTCAGCTAGAGGTCTGGGGGACGTGTCCCGTGGACGTGGGTCAGGGCAGAGATGGCTCTCAGGTGGATTTTGCAGTCAGCAGGGAAAGTCACCTGGCCAGGGAGGGGACAGAGGCCCCAGCTGCCTGCAGTGGCACCAGTGCTGAGGGGGAGGGCGACAGCCCCAGGGAAGCCAGGCCTCATTTACGTGTTGTGCCACTAATTAATCCCAGGGTCCCAGGGATGGGGAGCGGCTGGCACCCAGGCTGGGAGCGGAGCCGGGACACAAACAAGCGGTGAGGACGGCGAGCTGGCAGGCCCCAGGGTGCAAGCTTTGCCCACGCCCCACCCCACCCAGTGACGTCGCTGGTGACAACCCAGTCCCCACAGCTCAGTCCCTGCCAGCGCCTCTCAGTGACCCAGGTCCTCAGGCTGCTGCCAGCCGCTTTGCACAGGGAGCGGGCTCAGAGGGACTGCGCTGTGGGCCGGGCCCCTCACGCACAGGCTGTGTGCCAGGTCGCAGGTGAGAGCTCCAAGCCCTTGGTGAGAAGCCACATCGCCACTGAACCACGCCAGCGCCTTGCTGGTGCGAAAGGCAGGGAAGTGACAAGGACACAGAGGCCGCTTTCTTCTGGGGGTGTGTCACCGCACCAGGTCACCCTGGGCTGGCCGGAGCAGGACATCTATACCGAGCGACTGAAAGATGCAAAATTTCCAAGCTGCCCTGGTCAGCCCAGCCAAAGCTTCACTAGTGCAAAATCACTCAACCCCATTCATGGGTGACAGGGCGGTGGGAGAACCTTGTGGTATATAATGGTGTGGGGAAAGAAAAAAAAAAAAATATATATATATAGAGAGAGAGAGAGCTGAACACAGGTTACAAGAGAGGATAGATGAGAAAGACAGACACAGCTATAGGGGCTAGAGCTGAATGAAAGTATGCATTATTTAGCAAATTTTAATGACTTTTATAGGTTTTTATATCACTTTTATAAGTTTTTATAAAAGTTTTTGATAAAGAAAAAAGGTGGTTTAGGCAGGTACAATTTAGGATGCATTTTAAAGGAAGGCAAATGGTGAGGGGGAATACAATTGGTTAACATTAATTTTTGAGAGGTAATTGGGGGCAGGGGGATAGCTTTATAGGTGGTTACTGTTTTTGTTAAGAGGGATTTTTATAGGTAAATATTTTTGGAGGGGCAGTGGTGCCGTTGCATTTTTAGAGGATTTTAATGCTAGATTTTGTTTTTAGTTTGCCAGAGGCAATCAAAGCAAGATGGAGTTTGCTCCATCTCAACCGCACGAGCCCGTCTGGTCTGTGAACGGCATTTCACAATATGTGTGTCTGCCATCAGTAATAAATAAAATAAATTGTTGAACCCTGATCATAAACTCCACGTAAAGCTATTTAGCTCTCCCTTTACTGTTTTTCTTTTTTTTTTATTTTTGTCATTTTCATACAATATTGGTCACATTTGTATGGTTGCATTCTACCCCTTATTCCCCACCCCTTCCCCCTTTCCCCACTCTGGTCACTCCAATTCCTCCCTTTACTGTCTTTAAATGAGATTCACAGATCATCTGCCCAAGTCATAATTTCATGATTTCAAGAAAAGACTTGCTGGCAGGACTGCGGCGGGGAGGATGCAAGGAAAGTGAATGCAGATCATGTGCTTCACAGCTGTGCTAGGAGACAGGAAGGCAGACACCTGCGTCTCCCACTAGGAGTCCTGAGGATGCCATGTGCCCTGCTGGACGTGTGACGTGGTGGATGCAAGTGTGTGACCACGTGGCTTTAGAGAACTGTCTTTAAATGTAAGTCGTTGGAAACGTCAGTTTTCCGAAATGGTCGTGAATGGTTTTTGAGGGAGTTCCAGGCAAAAATAAGGCTCAGTTTCCCCTCAGTTCCCCAGGCAGTGACCCCTGCATCCCACCACAAAGGCAAACAAATGCTTCGTGATTAGGGGTACGATGGAGTTAGGAGCCAGGTCTAGCACCAGGATGAGTGTGGTTGTTTTTCCATCCACATGAGTGCAGAGAGGCTATTCGAAAGTTGTGAGTGAATGAGGACATATGGTGTGGGGAGGGTCTCCCCACTGTCACGACACCCCAGAGCAGGAACCCACAGATTTCAAGACACTCCTCGGGCATCTGAAACACCTCTAGGCCCCTCTGGACACCACGGCTGGGGAGCTGACACAGTCCTTCCTTATCCATGAACTGATGTGAGCCTTTCCCAGAGGAGAGGCTGAGCCTGAGCAGAGGGGGACTGAGGGTTGGGGGAGACGGCCACATCTCGGTTCCTGGGGAATTAGCAGAAGGGGGGTGGGGGAGGGGGCCAGAATCTCTGAATCTTGGATGAATTTATGGGCTGAACTAGGGCCCCCAAAACCATAGGCAGTCCTAGTCTCTGGTCCCTTTGGTTGTATTTGGAGGGGGGGTTATTGAGAGAGAGAATTAAGATGAGGTCATTGGCGGGCCCACCAGAGAGATTGGGACCTAACTAGGAGGGATGACCGTGTCCGTGTGAGGACACAGGCAGGAGAAGACCCCCATCCACAAGCCAAGGAGAGAGGCCACAGAAGCCAGCCCTGCCGGGATCTTGACCTTCAACTTCCGGCCTCTGGGACAGTGAGCCAACACGTTTGTTTCTGTTGTTTTCGCCCGTCTGTCTGCGGTCCGCTGTTAATGGCGGTCCAGCAGACTCATGCCGGCAGGAACTTGAAGGCCTCGCCCAGCCACCTGTCCCCTCTGTGAGTTGTCTGGGGTTACCAAAGCCAGTCTCATGACGTCCCGTCTACCGTTCACCACACACCACAGGGCCGACGGTGTGGATGCTGTGGTGCACCAGGCAAGCCAGCGAGGTCATTCCCTCGAGCCAGGCAAACTGGGAGAGCATCCCCCACCAGACCCACAGGGAACATGTAACCGCCTCTCACTGTGTCTCCACATTACTGGGCCCTGGATCATCCAGAGGAGACCAAGTCGGGTCAATTAATTACCCACATGACATTAATTACCCAAATCTCCGTGTGGCGGCTCCATCTGCCAGGCTGCAAGGAAACTTAGTCATTACCTGGGGTCCTAAGAATCACCAAGTGTGCTGACTCATGTCTGGAAACCAGAATTTGAGGCTTTGCATTTTGCTTATCCTGAGGGTCAGGCAGGAAAACAAGCACTGTGATACCCAGCGCCCGCCATGTAACCCGTCACCTCTCTCTCCGGGCTCCCGGAGAAGCAGCAGGGGGTGTTGAGGCCCAAGATCCCTAGACCACGATGACAGCATGGCCCTGAGTGATCTTTCTAAGTAAAAACTCCTACATTAGATGAAGGGGTCCCCACGGCAAGGCCACCTGAACCCACTATGTTCCAGTCCTTTCACCCCGTATGTCCCCAGGTATTTCCTCCCAAAGCGCTCAAGTGACTGGGAGCTGACCACCCCCCACCCTGTCACCTTGGTGCTGAAGCCACTCAGGAATTTGGAACCCTTGTTCCCCTGTGTGGGTCTGACTGGGGTTGGTGAGGGCTGCTAGGGAGGCTGGTCTTGCCAACACCCACCTCAGGAATGGGATATCCCGGTGCCTTTCATGTTTGCTTGTGCCCAAACTTCCAGAGGATTCAGAATCCTCACGTCCCTCTACCGCTTATCCCTCACAAGCTCCCTGTGTCCACTCACATGATGGATGGATGCACAGGAGCCAGATCTTTGTCCCCTACCGCCTCCCACTATCCCTAGCAGCCAGGCCCCACGGCCTCCATGTTGTTCCATCCAACGGCCAATTGTTGAGTCTTAGCTTTCGTGGCCTCTCAGCACCACTCACCGCAGCTGGTCTCCCTCTCTGAGACGTTCTCCACTCAGCTGCCGAGTTACCACGCTCTCCTGGTTCTCCTCCCCTCTCCCAGTCCTGTCAGCAGCCTCCATGTTGGAGACACCAGGGTCAGCTCCAGGTGGCGTCGTTCCCTTGGCTACATGCAGTCCTCCTGAAGGCCCTCCGCACCACTGGTGTGCTGATGACCCTGGGCCACTCTCCTCTCTCTGGACTTGGGCTCAATTATCCGCTGGCTCACTCACCACCTTCAGTGGCCTCTGAAACAAGTGTCCACATTGCATGCTCCCTAGAGACCAGCTCCTCCCACAGTCTTTCTTCTCCTCAGTATATGTCACTCCACTCAGCTAGTTCCTCGGAGTCACCCTACTTATTAATTATTCTTTAATTCACAATCTCGGTAAATGGCTTTTGGCATAACCGAACCCTCCCTCCGGCATCCCCTCCAGTCACTCAAACCCCCCTCTTTGTTGTTCGCTAGTCTGTGTTAAGTCCATTAGTCTCTTTCTTTCCTGTGGCAGTGTCCTGTGAGGGACTGTGTTCTTGGGACCAGGTGAAGCGTACTGGTAGGTTTTCAGTGTTAACCTTGCGTTGGGCAGCCAGTCTATATTTATTTGTTGTCTGTCCATGTTTTCTTGCTGCAGGTTGTCTTCTCCAACCCCTTTTCTGTGTTGTTTTGCTGCTTTGCCTTATGGTTCTGACATCTGGTTTGGGGGGGATCTCACCCCCACCCCGTGTTGGTAAAGAAGTCTCTCTGGGGATACAGGCATCTGTGAATGGTCGTTGTAGATCATCTCCTCTGCCTCAGTTTGCAGCTTTCCTGTGGGGCCGGTGCCCCACTTTGGCCTTCCTCTCCTGTGGTGTGGAGAGGGGGGTGCCTTGCTCTCCTAGACAACATCTCAGCAATGAGGTCTTGGCTCTTCCAGACCCAGTGAGCGGTAGGTGTGCATTTGTGACATGTTTCCATAGTTGTTTCTCCAGTCTTGCATGTACTGGTTCTCTCGATATTCCATTTCCTGTGTCCAGTTCAGTCTTGTGGGCTGAATTTTTACCCGGTCCCTTGTCACAGGCCAGCCGTGACATGATTGAACGGTCCTGAGGGGGAGGACAAGGATTATAGTTGAGTCAAGAAGACTCCCGACAGAAGCGGTTCACAGCCTCTTTCTCCGGACTGTGGCACCTGAGTTTATATAGAACCAGACTTTTATAAAAAACATGTAGCAAGCAGCAAGAAAAGAAGGTTTGATCCAGAGTCACATGGTTATAAGGGTATCTTTACCAGGAGACCAGCTAAAGCAAGTTTAGTCTAAGACTGCTCAAATGTGGCCAAAGTGTGACCTGAAAGAGGCATTTTACAAAGATAGCTCTGTAGACAGTCAAGGTCTCTCTGCTTTTCCCTCCGTACTCATTAGGTAAACATTCAGTAGCTTATCAGAGCAGGCCAGAAATAGAGTAATGAGAGCACAGGTCGCAACAGTCCCTCACCCATTCTATGATGGAGTTTGTATTATTTATGTTCTTCTTCCTCCTTCTGAAGATTAGCTAGAGTGAGAGTGAAATGGAAGGGGCATCCTCCCCCACACCCCTGTGAGGGGGTGTAGCCTGGATGGCCAGGCAGGTGCAGACCCAAGCACCCTTGGGGTAGGGGGTTGGCCAAACGATACCTCAGCCCATTTGGGCTGCAGATGGCTGCCCAGCACAACCATCTGCTGGTGGATGGGGCTAAAACCCCACCTGGGCCAGGTTCTCCAGGTACAGGGGGCCTACCAGGAGTTCCTCACTGCCTTGGCTCCCCCTTTCTTTTTCTAATGTAATTACCTGACTTAAGCTTTGAGTACCCACTTCACAGATGGTTACCTCAAGTTAACATTGCCAGTCACATGTCTGGATAAAGAGGCGAGCTACTCCCCCATCATACTCCCTTCCCTAGTACAACACAGCCTTCAAACTGGGTGCTGGAAGATGACTAACAGTCATATTAAGGTAAGACATATCAGGGGGAAGAAGCTCAAAGTGCTGGGGTGGAAGAGGAGAATAAAGAGATCGAGGTCAGGTTATAAAGGGGCACATACCAAGCCATTCAAGCTTTATCTTATGAGGCAGTGGCTTCCCAGATTTGCCCAGGTTTTCTTATTGGCCTCTGGAAAGAATGCAGAGCAGATGGTGGCAAGTGGGACTCAGCTTCCCATCTGGTTTCAATCAGAGCATCACTTTCTATCAGTTTCACATAAAGGATTTTCTCACAAGATTTTATTTTAACAAAGAATTTGAAAACTCCCATTGTCCAATGCTGGCCAATGGAACGTTCTGCAATGGGAGAAAAAAAATCTACATCTACAGTTCAAGAAAGCAGCTACTGGTCCATGTGGCTGCTGAGTATTTTAAGGATGGTTAGTGATACAGTGTTTGTAATGACATTGAACCTTCACATGCGGTAACAGAGGATGGTCTTATGTGGCAGTGGTACCATGTTGGACAATGAGAAGCAAGGGGCAGTTTCTGCAGGAAAATAGGACCAGAACTGTCTCAGAGGCAGTGAGCCTCACAACTATCTTAGGTAGCTGAATTCATCACCAATTTGTTAGAAAGGAAATCAAGTCTCAGAGAAATAACAGATTAGTAAGTAGTGGATGTGGGTCTTAAAGAACCTCTAGTCCCAGACTTGAGAGATAGTCAATAGGACGCTGGTAACATTGGAAGAAGCCCAGAGGATTTATGCAAATTTCATCCCTGATTATGATGACCTCTGGCCAAATGAAGTGCCAGTTGGTCCAATACTAAAACATTGGGGGCTGTTACTCCATACCTCACTAGGGATAATGAGCCTGTATAATAAAAGATTTATATTTGTCAAGTTTCCTCAAGAGGAATTTTATGCTAAAAAATCTTCCTAAGCACTTACCAAAAATCTTCCTAAGCACTTACCAAAAATCTTCCTAAGCACTTACCATTAATCCTCTGAAATCATCCACCACAGGGTCTTTGTTAGGCATCAAAACTCGTGTATGGTGCATGTGGGCAACAGTCCCTGATCATGAACTGAGCTTACAGTGGCTTAGACTGCAAGAATAATCCCTCTTGATATTATGCTTAATAAGTCATGTCATCTACCATCACTGTAAGGACCAAGGACTGTACTTCTTCCTCTCATGGGCTCTTCAAGATAATTTCCTATAGAACGCAGTCAGGAAAAGACTTCAAACTCAGCTCGGAAAGATCAGGCTGTCTTGTTTTCCCTTCCTGGATTGTTTTCTCATCCATCTGACTCAGAAAAGGCAATTCTTTGTGCTGGAGCAGAAATTTATGGGGGTGATGGGACAAGCTACAGAGAGGTCTCGTGTCCTCAGGCCTCTGAACTGGTATGGCAGGAGTTTGCATCATTTCTGAGGCCTCAACATTGCACCCTGTAAGGTAGAAAAGCCCAGCAGGGCTCCAAGTGGAAGTTGTCACTAGCAGTTGTCACTCTCATCAACGGAGGAAGAACGAAACTTGCTCAGTGATAAGTCGCCATGTTCTCCTCTGCTCTTGACGGTGTCATAGTCAGGACAGGCACAAGGTGGCTGCAGTAACAAGCAACCACCAAGTCTCAAAGACCTCAGATAACAAAGGACATTTCTCTCTCATGTCACTTGTCTATCAGCTGAATGCTCTGCCTCTCACAGTCATTCAGAGACTCCGACTGATAGAACAGATGCCTTCTCAAACGTTGTCAAGAACTCTGAAGGATGCACACTGTCAACTGAACACTCCAACCTTTGGAGCGGAGTCACTTCCTCACAACCTTTTGCCCAGAACTAATCACATGGCCTCATGGGGGCTCACAGTGGGTCATGAAGCTCAATCCCACCACTTACCCAAGAAGCAGAGAGCTGAACGCACCTGCCTCTGCTCTAAAGGCCCCTCCTAGAGACCTGCTGCTCCTCTCTTATTTTGAAATTCTGCCTCTTGTGGATCCCCAGCAGCAGGAAGTGAACTGAGTCGCCGGTGCTGCAAGATGTGACAGATGAACTGAAAGAATGTCACACGCTCTCTACCCACCCCTCGGCCCCATGTTTTTCACATCACAAAAGCACTCTTCAGCCAGACCAGCCTGCTCAGGGGAAAGGAGTCATGACAGTGACTTGTCACCCTTCAGGGAGAAAAGCTCCTGGTTAAGCTTAGAGTGGGGAGGGTCCACCAAGGTCATCAAACAGATGCCTGGACAAGAGTAGAGCCAGCACCCAGCTTTACTTCCTCCTGGGACTGAAAAAGAAAATTCTCCCTGGTTCACCAGCTTCCCCCACTGTGGAAAGCATCTGAAAGGAGAGGAGTGAAAGACAGAGGCTGGAGGGGGTCACCAGGGGATATCAGGGCAGACCCTGTATAGCCTCCCTTCCTGGGGTCCTAGATCAAGGACATTGTTCACCTAACCGATATCTCCAGGGGTCCCCTGGGAGCTCCTCTTCAAGCGGACATATGCAACTAACTCAGATACTTCTTCTGGCTTCTTGTGGCCTTTTGAGAACCTGGGACTGAGTTTGTCAAAGAGACAGAAAGAGACTGAGAGAGAAGCACGGGTGACAGGTGCACGGGCTGAGAGTGTGGTCTGCACTGAAGCATGGAATGTGGCCTTCCTTGTACCGTGACTATAGGGCACTGCCAGGAACACTCTGGTCTGTTCTCACTTGTCCAGTGACTCCTCCATCAGCACAGATAGAGCTCCACGAGGACTTTATCTGCAGTCTTGCCTGGTACAAGGTCAGTCTTCAGTGCTGGGAGAAACACCCTGGGGAGCTCCATGAGTACTGGTTGACTGGACCCAGAACAATGGCAAGGCACTTACAAGCTCTCCACACATTGCTGAAAGGGTCACAAAAGCCCAAGCAAGGCATGTCCAAGAAGCATGAGTGGAGCCTCAAAGATGGTGCAACAAGAGCTGGAGACCAGAGCATGCAGGGAGGAGGAAGACGGTCCAACAGGAAGAATAAGCCAGACACAGTGAAACTACATTCATTCATTGACTGGCTCCCTCACTCGACCATCCAATGTTCTTCCCCTCGGAGGAGGAGCAGCAAGGAGATGGCACAGAGGAGGGAACCCCAGCAGATACCATTGTTCCAAACACAGCCGTCCACACTATGGCTGCCGCCTCCTCCGGATCTTGTAGCTGAGATGCTGAGGGGTCAATGTGAGCCGGGGGGGCCCAGTCCCTGCCTCCTGCCCAGACATGCTTGACCCGGTCACTCAAGAGAAAGAGTGAGCCGGAGAACTAAGAAGGACCCAGTAATCCCCAAACTGGTCAAACAGGCTAGCAAGAATGGAGGGCTGACAAGGAGGGCTGTTGGGGAGGAGCGTTTGACCCCAAGGACAAAGCTGAGGTTGACCAGATGAATCTTTGACACTGGAGCCTGGAACTAGACCCTGTGGGACTGAGGGGCTCCGAACTGTAGCCAGGCCAGGGCCCAGCATCCTCTTGTCTTTCCTCCCCTGCCCGGGCTGTTCCTGGCACCCTTCCAGTCACTCACTCGTTCACTCATCTCCCTCCTGTTAGCACTTTAGTCTCACCAGCCCCCAGCCATGCTCACTCTCTAGGGAACTGTCTCAGAACACCCATTTGCTCCCTTGAGTCACAGATTTGCTTTTCCAAGTGCCCAGGAACCAGACAGTAAGAGTTGGGCACTATCTTTCATTTTACTTTTTTTTAAGAGACTAGGTCTCACTATGTTGCCCAGGGTAGTCCTGAACCTGCAGACTCAAGTGATCCCTCAGCCTCCCAGGTAGCTGGGATTACAGGTGCGTGCCACCACACCCAGCTATTTTTTTTTGAGACCAGGTCTCGCTATGTTGGCCTGAGTAGTCTCAAACCAGTGAACTCCAGCAACCTCTGGCATCAGTCTCCCAGCACTGGGATTACAGGCGCACAATACCGCGCACAGTTTGGGCCCTATCTTTACAACCGCTGTGTAGTTTCAGCAGGCCCACTTCACAGATCCCCAAGATCACCACCTGACACCCACATAAAGTTCATCTGAGCCCCAGAAACTTGTCAGCTCCTTCAGGAAGCCCAGGCGCAGAGCTTTTCCTGGCCTCAGGAAGAACACAAGGATTCAGCAACAGGAGAGACAGGCTGCAGCCTTTGCAAAAAATTGAGAACACCTGTAATTAAGCACAACCCCTAATTAGTCTGTGGGAAGGAGTCTGGCATCGTTCCAGGCCCCAAATCTAAGGCAAATTGACTTTCCTTGGGCAGACCAGAAGAAGTGCTTTCAAGGTGAGGGGTCCCAGACATCAAGCAATAAGGAGGCGGGGGTCCTAGCTTGAATCACATGTCAAAAGTAATAATCTTGTTATTTAAGGCTGAGTTGCAGGGAGAATCCTGGAGAAGCACGGATGATATTCCCATTCATGCTGAGAGAGTTTGCCATGACTGATGGCTCTAATAAACAGCCGAGGAATCAGAAGAGATTGATGAGGCCATCTCTTTAAAGTATTGCCCAAAACTGCCTAAGCGAGTGGACTGACTTTTCTGCTAATGACAAAATGCATGTCCAAATAACGTCAGTCCCAGGAAACCACCAGGTAGAAACTTACTCATCACTGATACCTGGTCAGAGCACGAGGTTGAGAATCTGGGCCTGGTAGAAACACACACCTGTGTACGACATTCGCTGTGTCGTCACCATTTGTGTTGGCAGGTAGCTCAGGTGGTAAAGCAGGAGTGCCTGACCCTGGGGTCACAGAATCTCCCTGCAGCGGTTCCCAGAAGGACTGTGGGAGGCCTTGTGAGGCTCAGAGGGGTGCCTGTCTTCTCCTTCCCATCCCAGTCTCATGGAAATACTTCCAACTCCATTGCCAGACTTCCTCAACCTCACTCACTCCCAGACTCACAGCCCAGGGCCCTGGAAAGTGGTGGCAGTGGCGGATGAACACACCAGGGCAATGTGTATCCCTCAGGGCACGAGCCTTGAAAAACCCCCTTCTTCATGTTCTCCACTTGCAGCTCAATCTTGGTGTTCCAGGGTACTGACTTGGCCCCCCCCAACCCCCAGACAATGAAGCATACCTCTACACCTCCAATGTGTGCCAGACACCCCATCCAACAAGTAACTCAGACCTTTCACAGAACCTGTGCTCTTCCCATGCTGTCCTTCTCAGTGTCCCCTGGAGGCATCTGGGGTCACCTCAGTACCCCCATCTTCCTCCATCACCCCTGGGCAGATGTGAGCCCATGCTCGATAACTCTACCTCTCCCAACACACCTCCTGCTCCTCATCCGTCAGTACCATCATGACCTTGGTCTGGCCTCATCATTTATGGCGGGACTGTTTCTTCCTAAAGGGTTTCTACGCTCACCAAGCTCTTACTCTACTGTTGCCATGGCGACTCCTAAAATGTAAGCCAAATTGCTCTTCACTCTACCTTGACTCTCAGGGTACCCTACTGCCCGTGGGGTAGAAATCAATAAACCCATGTAAGGCCAAAACGGAGTTCAGATCCTGGCCCTCATTCAAATTTGCAGCCCAGCTTCCCACATCCCCCCAGATAACCCCTGCTTCTAGCCATACAAAGTACCCAGTGGGTAAACGACCCTCCCACGCCAGCTTACATCTTCTTGCCTCTGCACATTCGGTTCCCTCTGCCGGAGTATTCACCTTCCCTTTGCTGAGCAACAAGCTTTCTTCTTTGGTGAAGTGTCTACCTTTGGTCTCTAGATGCAGAGTCTGAGGCGTGGTTTCTTGTTCTGGGGGTAATCTCAGGGGAAGGGTGAGGAAGAAGACAGGGGAGGGAACAAGTTGAACAAGACGTGGACTCTGTTGAGAACAGGCTTCAGCAGGAGCACACCTCACACTCCAGACTAGCTGCTCACAGTCAAGGCAAAGGCCATGGCTCTTTTCAGCCCAGGTCAGTCACTGGTCTCCACCTGGGAGGGTGGGCATGGAAGTCACCTCCTGGCTGAGGCAGCTTTCTGGCAGAGGTCAAAGGTCAAGTTTTGGGAGCAGAGGGGCTAGCAGTTCCACTTGCAGCAGTGGGGGAGCCTGAACAAGGGTCCCCACAGGCTCCACTGCACAGAGATCTGAGTTCTAGCCCCCACCCTTTCACTAACCAGCTGTGTGACCTTGGACAAATGACTTTCCCTCTCTGGACCCCAGTACTGGGCACCCCAGCAAAAATGAAGGTTTAAGGTATTTAAGGTCTTGTATTCTTTTATGTATTATGGATTCCTTTAGATTTTGATGTGATTTCATCTGGTGATGAGATCACAGGTGCTGCCAATGCACATAGTTTACGGCCCATGAGTGTGATGTTTGAGGGAAGTGCTACCTATCAGCTATAGGCTAGTGAAAACAAACATGGAAGTCTTCCCTTTCCATTTCCCCCCAAGTTTTATCCTCAGACTCTGCTCTGGGCTGACACTGTATTCCCCACCTCAAAGTTCAGGTGCTGAATACGAATGGTCCCCTCACACCTCAGCATGGGGCTATATTTGGAGACAGTGTCTTTTCAGGTATTGTTAAAGTGAGGCTGCTGGGGTGGGCCCTGAACCAGGAAGACAGGTGTCCTGTAGGAAGAGCTTAAGAGCCCAGCACAGAGAGAAGGCCACGAAAGGACATGGAGAAGAGAGCAACCCGCAGAGAGGCCATCAGTCCTGCTGATACCTTGAGCTTAGACATCAGTGCCCAGGACAGGGGGCTAACAATTCCAGTGTCTGATTTGCCCTTAACTGCAGCAACCCAGTCCCTGAGGCTAATACAGACCTCCACTCTGTAGCCCCAGGTCACAGAATCCAGTACAGGACAATGTTGATGGTTCCTCTGACCCTACTATGCTGACAAAGCCTTTGTGCTGAGAAAGAAGGACTCTGACAATGAAGGTAAAAGGGTATTTGGTGAGGGACAGGTTGAGGGGGTCACTACAAAATAAGCCAGGATGAGGAGACCCATGTGCTCCAGGCCCCTTCATCAGTCATGACCCTAGTTGTCCCCATGTGCTAACAGGTCTCACCACCCCCACCCTGGCTGCAGAACCTGTGAGTTCTCAGGGCAGCCACATGTACTGCACAGTGTGCACAGGCCTTTGCCCAGGGGCCCTTATGACTCTGATTCTGAGGCACAGGGGGGTGGTACCTACAAGATAAAGATGGAGATTTGAGGGAGTGGCTTCCATCAGTTCCTGATGAGAAGCTGAAGTTGACTGTCCCACACTCACCACTCTCCCAGCACTGGAGGTCATGTCCCTGAGGAACCACTGCCCAGCAGGGTCACTGACTGTGTGAGTGGAAAACATGGAGCCCCAGAAGTGGTCAGGGAAGTGGAAGAGAAGGGAGGCAAGATGGAAGCAGTGGGGGTCAAGGAAAGGAAGACAGAGGAAAATGTGGTTGTTGAGGGAGCAATGGAAGGAAAGAAGAGGAGAGGGAGTGATAACGAGAAGTATAAGACAGAAGAGAGAAATGGAAGGAGAAAGAGAAGAAGAAAATGGAAAGAGGTAATTCTCCATCCTTAGGCAAGGCTATTCAATGCTCCCCCACCTCTCCAGGGACAGTCAGTGACCCAAGGTCAAGAAAACTGGGAGGAGGACACCAAGAGGAGCCCTTCACCTCTCCTGCATAGGTGCATCCTAATGATGAGTCCCAGTAGCTCCTATGCCAGCCTTTGTCTCAGCAATCTGCCCCCTACAGAGCCCTAACTTCTAATCCTGGGGAGTGGGTTGAGAAGAGGCTGCCCTCTCAGTCCAAGCTATGACTCTCTTTGAGGGGAGCTGTCTACTTGTCCGAAAGGCTGCTTGACACCAAGTTAGTCAATGGCTCCTCTGCAGAGTCCCAGCCCTTTGCCTTCTCATGGAAAATCATTGACATGGCTTATTTTCTTGATGCTGGTTTGTTTTTCAGTCCTGTCGGCCCTGATATGATGTTAAACACTTCCCAGGGGAGCAAGGTGAAGCCATTGCAATCTCTGAGGTAAATATCTAATTAGGATGCTTCTGAACCATGCATTATTTACTTGTGAGAATGTATCTTGGGTCAGTGTGCAATTAGAGAGGTTATCATTTTCTCAAGAGAGGGAGGTGGTTCCGGCAGGTCCTATGCTTAAATATGTCATTAGGTGCTGCTTAAAGCATCTGCGGTACCTGGAAAGACACCCTTCATTTATTTTTAAGAAAGTTGCTTATTGCAACATTCGTCCAGGGGGCCATTGGGATAAGGAGAGATGAGTTCCGATTCTAACTATATAGTTAAGGGAGGCAAAGTCATCCTAGGTCACCATCCAACTAAACCAGCAGCAATGTAGGACTTAAGAGCCAAATAGTACCTTTGAATTAATTAAGAATTTATTCTAAACTGGGCATGTTGCTCTGTGTTTTCATTTAAGATTACACTTAATCCTCAGCGCAGTTCAACAAGGGACTATCATTATTATTCTTGTTTTATATATTAGGAATGGACTTAGTGAAAATCAGGCCCAAAGTCACAAAGCCAATGAACAACAAAACCACCACACCAAGAGTGCTCCAATAAAAAAAAAAGGGGGGGGGGATACAGCTGGAAAAGCTTCAAGAATAGCCTCTGAGGAGAACACTCTCTGATGGCTCAGGGAAACCCAAATTCAAAAGGAGACCCCAAAAATGACAGTAATGAATTTTGAAGTTTCTGGAATACATAACCACAGCAAACATCAAACAGTTCAATTCCTAGAGAGACTAGCAAGTCCTCACAGTATATACCTCAAATCCTACTACCTAATACATGTCTGACTTTCAACAAGAAATTGCAAAGCAAGACAAAGGCAGGTGAAACCAATCTAAATAGACAATATAACATCAAAACCAGATTTGGATGTGATATACATGTTATATATCAGACAGAGAATGAAAATAAATATAATCAGTACATTGAGGATGCTAAAGGAAAAAACAGACATATCAAGAACATATGGATGATATAAGCATAGCAATGGAAATTCTAAGAAAAAAATCAAAGGACAATGCTAAAAATCAAAAATACTAGAAAAAAATGAAGTCTGCCTTTGGTGAGTTTCTCAGGAGGCTACAAATGACAAACTAAGGAATCAGCGAGTTTAGAGACAGGCAAGAGACATTTCACAAACACAATGCAAAAAGAAAAACACATGACAAAATCAGAACAGAACATCCAAAAACTATGAGACAACATAAAGAGGTGTAACATGTGCATAACTGAAACACCAAAAGGACAAGAAAAACAAAATGGAGCAAAAGAAGCATTTGAAGTAGTAATCACCAAAAATTTTCCAAACCACAGATCTAGGAAGCTAAGAAAACACCAAGAAGCATAAACACCAAAACAAATAAGCAAACAAATAAAATAACCCCATATCTAGACTTATCACATTCAGATTATAGAAAACCCAAGACAAAGAGAAAACCACGAGGCAACCAGAGGGCAAATATATGTTACCTAAAGAGTTAAGAATCATAGTGGCTGTCCCAACATATGTGATTCAAGCAAGAAAATAATGGGGTGAAATACTGAAAAACACACCAATCTAGAATTTTATATCCAGTGACATTGTCCTTCAAAAACAGAGTGAAGCTAGGCAAGGTGGTGTGTGCCTGTAATCCAAGTGCTGGAAGATAAGAGGCCAGGAATTGCTTGAGTTCACAGGTTTGAGACTACCCCAGGCAAAATAGTGAAACCTGGTCTCAAAAAAGCAGCTGGGCATGGTGGCAGGTGCCTGTAATCCCAATTACCTGGGAGACTGAGACTGGGGATTGCCTGAGTCCATGGGATCGGGACTACCCCAGGCAAGATAGTGAGACCTAATCTCAAAAAAAAAAATAATAAGGGAGGGAATCATCATTAGCAGACCTGCCCTACCCCCCTACCCTGACAAAAAAATGATCAAAGAAATGGTACGACAGAAAGAAAATTGTGTAAGTTAGAAACTTAAATATGAAGAAAGGAATATAGCAGGGTAAAATAAACTCTTATTTTTAATTCTTAATTTATTTAAAGTATAACTTTAATACAACAATAGTAGATATGATTCTAGAAGACAGGAATATAGCATATGAATAAGTGAAATTAGTGACACTATCACAGGGATGGAAAGAAGAAATTGGATTATTACTTGTGTGAGACACAATATTATTTGAAAGTGGGTTTACATTAATCAAAATTTATTTTGTAAACTCTATGATACTACTAGGACAAATTAAAGGAGTTATAATTGATATTCTAAGAGGAAATAAGAACTGGAATATGTCAGATACTCAATTAAAACCAGAGGGTGAGACATCATGTTTCTGGTTCAACTTGTAAGAAGATTGGATGTTACTGCCCATCCTAACAACAAATAAAAAGCTGAGCAAACTGGAAAAAAAATGAACAATTCTACTTAAATCCACAAGTGGCATGCCAGGGCAAGTTACTGCCTCGACATTGGAGAGACCAATGGGTAAATACAGAGAATCACAACATGTCAAAGCAGAATGCAAACTCTGAGGAAACCAGTGCTGGTGTAAGGAAACCCAAACTCTAATTAACTCTGGAAAAGGCTGAGTGTGAACTAGTCTGAGAGTTAAAAATTCCAAAGCAAACTATTCGGTGTGTGTGTGTGTGTGTGTGTTTGTGTGTGTGTGTGTTTGTGTGTGTGTAGTTCCACACTCTTCCACATAGAAGACTGGAATTAACAAACTCCTAGTTAATGGGAAGGAAAAAATCTGCAAAGTACTTGGGGAATGTACAGTCCCGAAGTACAGAATCAGCAAAAGACTGAGACCTAATCATTGGACAATAGAATTCTTCCTTTCACATACACACCTTATCACTTACATTTTCCTTATATCCTTTTATATTATCCTTTGTAAAAAGATATCCTTACTTTAATCCTTTTACATTATCCTTTTATCCAGTATGTCATGTCTAGATGTCAAAAAAAATTGCTAAAGGCAACACACACAATCAAAACCCATGTAAGCATGTTGAAATTATCAAACTGGAAGTTTAAAACAGCTACCATTAATATAGTAAGGACTCTAATTGATAAAGTAGACAGAATGCAAGAACAGATGGGCAATGTAAGCAGAAATAGAAATTCTAAGAAAGAACCAAAAAGAAATGCTAGAAATTTTTTAAAAATTCTATAATAGAAATGAAAATTCCTAAGATGGACTTCTTTGACTGGTCATGGCTGAGGAAAGAATCTATGAGTTTAAGAATAAAGCAATATTGAGAAGCTCAGCCAGTCTGGTGCGTGGGAACTGTGCCTGCCTGCCCTGATCGGCAGGAACCCTCAGCTGCTAATGTGCCTAGGTTGGCAGCTGCACCCACCCAGCACCCATCCAGCACCTTCTGGGTCCCTCTGCCATCAGGCTGCCAGATAAGAGAGACTTAGGGGCAGGCTGGGAGACCCGGACCTGACAGGTGCATGGGCAGGACTGGATCCACCAGGGTTCAGGAATAGCCAAGGGTGGAGGGGGTGGTGAATGACACCTTTGCTGTTTCACTCTCACTCCACTTAGACCTCAGGAGGAATAATAACAGCAAAAATGTGGCACACGGCAGCAAAGAACAGGTGAGGGACCAAATAAAGAACCTGCCATACACGTGTGTAGGACAAAGGACAAGGATCATTCAGAAAAACAGTACATACTGGAATGGAGAAACAACCGTGGTAAAGACCTATCAGAACTGCACCTACAGCTTCACCAGAAGTGGGTGAATCAAACCCCCATTATGGAACTTGCCACCCAAGAAAACATGGTACCCTCCCCAAGCCTTGGGAGAGGAGGACCAGAGTCAGGGCATCGGCTTCACAGCAAATCTGCAAACTGACAGAGAGGAGATGACCTGCAAGGTCCATCAGTGGATGCCTGCCTGCATCAAGAAACCTCTTTACTGACAATGGCTGGGGGAAAGGATCCCCCAAGCCAGAGGTCAGAGATAGCAGGCGCAGAGGCAGTGGATTGGCAAGGAGATCAGAATGGAGAGGGCAGTCAGCAGCAAGAAGACACTAATAAACCCCAAATGAGCATGGACTGAGTGCCCAATGCAAAGCTAAGACTATCAACCATCAAGCACGATATGCCATTTCCCAGGAACACAGTCCCTCATCCGTCAAATGGACCCAGTCACAGAAAAAGAAGAGACCAGTGAACTCAACATAAACCAAAAAAGAACAATGAGGGAGGAGACTGAGTGAACATAAGAGGTGTTGGGGGATGGAGGAGTGGGAGAGGGAAGGCATCCCAGTAACCATTCACCTATGTAAGAAGTTAAAAGAATTTAATTTTAATAGAAAAATAGAAATTAATTTAAAAAAGCATAAAGCAATAGAAATCTCCAAAACTGAAAAACATAAAACAAGACTAAAACACACAAACAGAAAACAGTCTCTAACGATGACGAGACAATTACAAAACGTATAACATATCTGTAATATGAATACCAGGAGAAGAAAAAGGTTAGAAGAAATATTTTAAACAATAATGACTAAAAATCTCTCTCAAATCAACAAGAGACACCAAACCTCAGATCCAGAAAGCTCAGAGAATATTAAGTAGCAAAAAGCATGCCATTAAAAAAACCCACAAAATCATGCTAACATGGATGGACCTAGAAGGAATCATGCTAGTGGAAATAAGCCAAAAAAGAAAAAGACAAATGCCAGATGGTCTCACTTACAGGTGGAATATAGGGTAAACAAACAAAGAAAGGAAAAGTAAAACTGAAAACTAGCAAACTGTCAACATAACTGAAGCATAAAGCAAGAGAGGATGAGGGGGTTAAAATTGGGGAAGGGATGGGCATAAGAGATATAAGATGAAGGTTCATGGGTGACAAGGTGGTGGGAGAACCTTGAGGTATACAATGATGTAAACTATATGTATATTCAATCAATTTTTTAAAGAATCTTAAAAAGATAAACAATATCTGAATATAGTAAAAAGAATACAAAACAAAACAGAAACCAGCAAACTTGTACCTAGACACCTAGGTGTATTATTTTCAAGCTATGGAAAATGAAAGATAACTAAAAAACTCCTTTAAGAGGTCAAAGGAAAAAGATATTTAACCTGTAGAAGAACAATGAGAAGAATTACACACAACTTCTCATAAATACTTGAAGTATTAAGAAAAAAAACTAGCAACCTAGAATTCTGAAACCTGTGAATCTATCCTTTAAAAGTGTGGGGAAAATAAAGACTTTCAGATAAACAAAACTTAAAGGAACTTGTTACTAGCAGGTATGCCTTGCAAGGAATGTTTAAGGAGTTTCCTTAGAAAGAAGAAAAATTATATGTCAAAAACTCAATTGGCATAAAGCAAGGGACAGCATTGGAAAAGGAATAATTGAAAGTAAAATATAAAACTTTTTTCTTACTCCTCAGTAAGCTAATAGTAAATTCAAAATATTAATAGTGACACTGCAAGCAAATATATATGCTTGTTTGTGTATTTGCGCAGAGTATAAGTTAAAGTAAGGACGAGGGAAGGAACTGGGATTATTTTGCTATTGTAATGTACTTATACTACACATGAAGTGGTATGTATTACTTGAAAATGGATTTGGATTAGTTGAAAGTGTTTATCGCATACTCCAGAGCAACCCACTAAACAAAAAAAAATAGCTTGTTAAAGTACCATAAATAGGCTAAGAAGTGAAAGAAAACAGAATCATACAAACTCAAGTAAAATCACACAAGGCATAAAATAATGGAAGGAAAAAATATGAACAAAGACCAAGGACAACAAATATAAAACACCAACAAAATAGGATGGATATTAGTCCCACTGTACCTGAAATCACTTTGAAGAGCAATGGCTTAAATACCCCAATAAAAGGACAGATTGTCAGAGTGGATCAAAAAAACAAACCAACTATCTGTCATATACAGCAAGGCACATACAGATTAAAAGTAAATGGGTGGAGAAAGACATAAATTGGTAACACTAATCAAAAGAAAGCAGGAATAGCTATAGTCATTTCTCAATTTGGCAAAAAATACCTACAAAACCTACAAATAACATCATCATTAATAGTGAGAAACAAAATGATACTTTCCTAGATCAGGAACAAAGCAAATGCATCCTCTCACCATTACAAACATCATCACAACTGGAATTCCCACTTATCATAATAACAAGAAAAATAAATACAATCTACAAAGACTGGAAAAGACAGTCAATTGTTTTTATTCAAAGATAACAAGATTATCTTTTTTGAAAACTCCAAAAGAATCTACACAAAAATATTCCTGAAATTAGTAGTAAGCATTGCAATATCACAGGGCATAAGATCAATATACAAGAATCAAGTGCTTTCCTATGTGCCAAAATGAATGATTGCAGTTTGAAATTAAAAAAAAAAATACTGTGTGTAAGAGCAACCAAAATATAAAATACTTAGTTTATTTCTAACAAAGATCAACATAATCTATATTTTAAACTATTTAAAACTTATTAATGAAATCAGAAATCCAAATAAATGAAGAGACAGTCCATTGTCATGAACTTAATAATGTTAATTCTCCTTTATCCTAGACACAATGTTAACTGAACAATGTTCACTTCTTCTCAACTTGATACAGATTCAAATTCATTCCCATCAAAATCTTAGCAAGCTATTTCAATATCAACAAATTAACTCCAACATGTATATGGAAAAGAGCTAGCCAACAATACTGAAGAACTGGAGAACTCACGCTGCCCAGTTTGAGACTTACTATAAAGCTACAAAAATCAAGACAATGAGGTACTGATCAAAGAATAGAAACATGAATCAGTAGAGCAGAAGAGAGCCCCAAAATAGGTCAAATATTTTGAAGAAAATGTATTTTGAATAAAACAGGAAACAAAGGTACAAAAGCAATCCAAGGAATAAAGGACAGTCTTTTCAACAAACAGTGATGGAACAATTGGTCGTTCATACAGGGGAAAAAATGAACCTATACACAGACCTTACACTGTATACAAAAATTAACACATAATGGATTATAGACTAAAATGTAAAATGCAAAATTATAAAATTTTTAGAAGAGGCTGAAGAAAATCTAATTGAACTTAAATCTTGTGATGAATTATTTGATACTGCAATACATGAAAGAAAAACTTGGTAAGGAAGTAGAATGATTAGAATGAAGAACCCCAAAATATATGATCACATTTGAGTCCCAACTGTTGCCTCATTTAGCAGAAGGCTCTCTTGGAATGTTAAGGATCTTTAATGAAATCATCCCATATTACACAGACAAGTCCTAAGTCCAAAGATGACAAGTGTCATCTAGAAGAGATAATAAAGTTAAGAGTTGACAGAAGAGGAGGGAGGACCACAGAGGTAGAGATTTGAGTGATGTGGCCATAAACCAAGGGCATCTGAAATGATTTAATGAAAATGGCCTCTGACCTCAGTTGTCTTGCTCCCAAATACCCATAATCCCAATACAATCATGAGAAAAACAGACATTTGCGGTTGAGGATATTTTACAAAATACATGACTAGTATCCAAAATTGTCACAGAAAAAAAAAAACGTAAATCTAAGAAACTGTCAGCTAAGGGGAACATAAGAAGACTTATTGAGTCAATGTAATATGAATTGTACTTAGAGAGGGATCCTGGAACAGAAAAAGGACACTAGATAAAAGTTAAGGAAATCTGAATAGAGTGTGGTCTTTAGTTAAAATGGTGTATCAATGTTTATTCATTAATTGTAACAAGTGTACCCTACTAGTATAAGATGTTAATAATAGGAAAAACTGGGAGTGAGATATACAGGGACACTCTGTGCTATCTTCACACATTTCTGTGATTCCAAATCTATTTTAAAATATAGCATTTATTTGAAAAGTACAAAAGAGCTAATAAAATAAGCCCTGTTATTTATAATCTCAAGGAAAAGAAAAATGAAAAATAACACTCCCTGAAAATAGGTTCCAAGCACATTTGCAAGGTAAAGTAAAAAAACATGTTCCAGAGGGGGTGACCCTGGGGAAGTGGACTCAAACTGGGACCTGGACAAGGAGAAAGACAATTGAGACACAGGAGGACTCAGTCATTAACAGCTGGCGATGGTGAATCACAAAGTGGGGGTCACAATTAACTGGCCCTATGGTGGAGAACTATGGGATATACAATGGTGTAAGTGTTAGGAGTTAGATGTGGAATGAAGAAGAAATTGAGATGGAAGAGATTGATAGCCATCTGTAAGGTTAGCCCACAGAACAGGGATTTTGGGAAACATGTTTAGGTCTGACTTTAATGAAGTTGAGATGCCACTTATATACTCCAGCAAGGAAATATTACAATGATGTAGTGAAGAAGGAGCAAAGTGTACATGATATATGCAGCAGGGAGGATGCAGGGATGCGTGATAACAGGAGAATTTTACCTTTGGGGACAACAGACATTATTAATAGGTCATAAGTCTCTTGGGACATTCCAAAGAGGTTAGGAAGCTGGGTTACAGGTAAGAGATGTGTTATCGCTCACCCCCTGTGCCGGAGAGGGCTAGAGAGATAGGAGGTGTTCCTTTTATCTGAAGATCCATCTCTCTACCTGCTTCCATGCCCAACTGTGACCGAGTCTCGTCCTATGCCCAGATCTGTAGCCCAACCGCTTGTCACAACTGCGATCCAGACAGAGAAGCCCTGTGCTCCGATATACCAGTCTGGGCCAGCCGGTTTCCACACTGCTCCTTGCAGCAACCCTAGTTGAGTGTGGTGCCCCACCCCCAGGAGGCCACCATTCATAAAGTGAAGTATGTGAATACCACAAGCTACAGCGCACTGTAGCTCAGAACCCCTGGACTCAAGCAATCCCCAGTCTCCCCTCGTAACTGTGATTACAGGAGCAAGCCACCATGCCATTCTTATCAGACGTTGCTGATGTGACAAGGGTGTCTAACTCACAGTTTTCCCTTCTCCTAGAAGAAGAAGGTACTTAGTAAAATTTTTGGATTATCTGACTGACCATGTTAAGAATTTTATCCGCATTGGGTGATCTTTTAGGTGGTTTATTATGTTAATCCCAGATGCCACAGATTTTTAAGTTGTGTTTTCCTAGTCGTGGGTAACAAACCAAGGCAAACCCTATCTCATTATTTTCCATGGACACACCTAAAAGAAATCACATTAGCAGAAACAAGTTAAAAAGATAAAGACAGACACCAAATGGTTACAACTCGGGGTGGGGGGGCGGGACAGAGGGGGAATGGTCAGGGAGGGTGGGGGGGTGAATCCCGGTATTACAAAGATATGAAATGTATATATATATATAAACTATTTGATTATAAAAAAATAAAAA
>PVHY01016601.1:0-33358 GCA_004024945.1 Uropsilus gracilis
CAGTTTTTCTGTTGATTTTTCTGGGTTCTCTACATAGAGAATCATATCATCTGCGTATAATGATAACTTTATTTCTTCGTTCCCTATTCGGATTCCTTTTATGTCTTTCTCTTGTCTTATTGCCCTAGCTAGGACTTCCAGAACTATGTTGAAAAGGAGTGGAGAGAGTGGGCATCCTTGCCTGGTTCCGGACTTTAATGGGAATGGTTTCAGTTTTTCCCCATTGAGGATGATATTTGCTGTGGGTCTGTCGTGTTAATGAAATAGGGTGCTACCCTGAAATTGACAGGTGGGAGCTTGTGTAGATATAAAAAGGAAGTCAGGGACATTAAAGCAGAAACTAAGAGCTGAATAATGACATGGAATCAGCAGCAGGAATATTTAGGAAATGTTTTCCTTGCAGAGAGCAAACAAAGGCAGGCAGAAATAATCTTGACAGGCTCAAGAATCAGACTTAAGTCAAAATAGCTAGAGGATAGCTAGCCAGGAAGATGAGCTAGCAAGGGATGAGAAAAGAAAGGAAGGGCATGCAGTCATGGAAATACTGTGTTTTTAGTCATTCAGAAGATGTTGAATGTTCAAAAGTAGCAATGTCTGATATTTTGAAGATCATATCAGTCGATTGTTTTTTTTCCTATTGCTGTTGTATCTTTTGTCTAGAAAATATATTTAGCTTTAAAGACATAAAGAGATGAAGCTAAAATCTAGAAGAAAAGAAAAGCTAAGAGGAGGTGTCAGGAGCATTCCCTAACTGTTTAGAAATTTTAAGGATCACTGCTTAAAAGACAGTTTCCCAGAATGTACTCCTCAAAGATATTGATTCAGGGAGTTCTAAGTCGGTGCAGAAATTTGCATTTTAGCAAATTATCCTTGTATGACACAGATGTAAGTGACCTACAGATCACTTTGGTCCCCTCCAGCTTCATCTTTGCTGTCACAAATAGAAAGAGTTTGTAGCTAAAGCTTTAAAAGAGCTTTTTAGATTATCTTACCTAATTCACTATCAGGAAAATAGGAGTATGACGAAGGTAAGCCACATGGGAATCCACTGGATTCTTGACTATAATTGGATCTCTGATGGGAATTCTCAAATCTTCTTTTGAAAGAAAGATAGATAACATAAATTTAAAGAACAAAGGCTCAGTAGTGTTTGTTTTTAGCCTCGCCTGATACCTTCAATAGGGATCACACTAAAGTAATAATTGTATTCAGTGACTCAGTCTCCACATATTACATGCTTCAAACTTTGTCCCCATTCTCGTCTCAATTGTAACTACATTCCTTATTGCTCATTAAACTCCTGTTTCTCCTCTTTGAATCACTGTGTCTCTATTTCAGCAACATATGAGAGAAGCTTCTGCAGATAATGAGCTTTCAGACTCTAGGAGCTTGCCTTTCTCAGGCAACACAAATTTCATTTTCTCATCTTCTTATAACTGAAAGAGAGCCAAGAAGTCAAAATGAAAACAGCCATTTTGAACATGTAATCATGGAACACATTTCTTTAAAGCTGTACCCATCTTATTCAGAAACCGGGATGGCAGAAATTCAAATCTGACCTTCTGTTTCCAAGAATATCAGATGGCAAAACATAGGGTTCACTGCAGGATTCCACATACCTTCATGTGATGTGGTCTTTTAGAATGTGATCTGGATCTTATGGCTTCAAGAGAGGCTACTGAATTTCGTGTGTGCCAGATATGGGTACTGTAGGGAGACAACTATGCCAAATCAGAGCAAACTGCATACAACTATAGGAAGACTAGCAACATTTTTCTTTGTTGAGGTAACGTTAGTTTACAACACTGTATGTGATTCAAGGCATAAATTCACAATTCAGATCTATGTTACCACACACACCCATAGTCTTCCACCATCTGGCAACTGGGCTTCTTCTCTAATATCCTGTTACCTTTCTCCTCCCCCTTTGGTGCTCCCAATTTACAGTCATATTCCTAGGGTTTAGTTTAGTTTTTTTTTTTTTTTCTGGCCCTTTGTTTTGTTTCTCTATGCTCCACAAATGAGTGAAATCATGCAGTGCTTGTTTTTCTCTTTCTGACTTAATTCATTTAGTATTATTCCTTATGTTGTCACAAATATGAAGTGTTCATTTTTCATAACTGAGTAGTATTCCAGCATAGATTATCTACTCATCTGTCCTTCGGCACTTCGATTATTTCCATAATTTGGCTATTGTAAATAGTGTTATAATGAACATGAAGTGCATATGTCCCTTTGAGTTATTGCTTTTTTGGTCTTATGGTAGATAGCTAGGAGTAAAATTTTGAGATCATGTAGTAGATTTATTTTTAATGTTTGAGAAACATCCATACCATTTTCCATAGAACTGAATCTGTCTACATTCATGGAGTGTATAAGCATTCCTTTTTCACCGCATCCTTACTAGCATTTTTTTTCTGATCTTTTTGATATGGGTCATTCTTATAGGTAGATTGTGATGTCTCATTGTTTGAATTTGCACTGATGATAAGTGATGATAACATTTACTGTTGCCATTTATATGTATGCTTTGCAGAAGTGTCTAGTTAGCTCTTCTGCCTGTTTTTTCTTTGTTCCCCCCCATTTTTATTTTGTTTTGATTGAGTTGTATAAGTTCTTTGTTGCATAAGTTCTTTGCATAAGCTCTTTGATATTAGCCCTACTTACAAAATGCATTGCATGCAAACATTTTCTCCCATTCTTAAGATATTCTTTTGTTTTACTGATAATTTCTTTCATTGTGTAGAATCTTTAGATTAACCAAGTCCCATTTGGTTATTTTTGTTTTAGTTTCCCTTGCAGAAATAACATTTTCTAATCCCATCAGGTCAAAGATCCAAGCGGCCTACCACCAATTTTAAATTAAAATGGAGTGACTCACAGAGTAGTAAAAATCTATTGCCCACAGTCAAGAAAATATAGTCATGAAATAGGGTGGAATGAGGCCCAGAGAAGTGAAAGTCCCTGTGGTAGATAAGAAGTTCGACCAAGAGAAACAAGCCACTCCCCACCTCTGCCCTCCTGCACATGCACACTACTTCCCGGCTTCACTCCTGAACTTGTTTCTTCATCAGACAGAGGGAGTGAGAATACTCTGTACTGACACCCTGGAATTTTAGTTCTTGGGAAGTATATCAAGTTACTATATCGATTGCTGTGCTGAGACAGTTTTAGATTCATTTTGGGATGTTTCACACAAGGAGTTTCCTTGTTCAGATACCATGCAAGTTATTTGTCATAAGACAACAAAGGAGAAATTGTATGAAATGTTTTCCATAACCATTAAAATGACTTATTTCTTTAATCATGTTTACAAAACTCATGCAAGTTTCTAATTGAGATTCTAATAGACTTGTCTGCATATTATTTCTATAACTATTAAAATCGCATAATTTTAATTTAAAAAACTCATGCAAGTTTTTAGTAGAGATTTTAATGGGATTATCTTCATGTTATTTGGATGTGACCATATCAAAGCTGATATATCATTTCAAAAATGTCTAAACCTGTTGCAACATTTTCATTGAAGAAATTCTGACTTGTACCAACACCAGGAAGGTCTAAGGGTGGCCCATCCATAATAATGTTCTGCATGGTGCCCCATACAAAGAAGACACGCAAATAAATTGCTATTATATATACACATATCAAATCATTTTATTATATACTTTAAACATATAATGTTTTATGTCAAGTTATAATAAATTTGGGGGATTTGAGATAATATAGACTTATAAATATATTTGAAGGGAAAGATTTTTGTAATTTGAGGAGAGAAATATTTTTATTTGAAAACAGGTTTTTAGCAGAAACATCTGAGACAGTACTATTTAAAATATCCATATTAGCTCTTCTGTCTTCACAGACTAATTGATCCACCTGACTCATATTTCTCCCCTCTGAGCCTTCCTCCAAACTGCCAGCAGAATGTTATGTCTAAAATGTAAATTTAATTATATAATTATCCTCCTTAAAATAGTTTCATCCTCATCAGGAATAAAATTTGAATTTCTTTGTCTATGCAAAACTTCTTAGAGATCCTCATTTACATTGGTTTTGAACCACACCAAAATTATTGTGATTTTTAAATTCAACTAATCTTACCTTTGCATGGGCTGCTTCATTTTAGCTGGGATACTTCTATTCCTTTTGTCACTGAATTATACCTACTATTCCTTCAAGGAGGCTCAAGCAGCATCTTCTCCAGACGTTTTCTGTGAATTTGTCCATGCATAAAAATTTAATCACTAAAGTACAGCCATCAGTTTACTCAACTGATATACTAGACTTTATACACTATTATACACTGTACATAATAGTTTGGAAGCTGGCTGGGTAATCAAATTGCCAAAAGTGGAGCAAATGAATTCTTATTATTTACAGTGGTGCCCTCTTTATTAAGATTTTGCATACAATATGATATTTTAAGACAGAAAACACATTCACATAATATTTATTATAGTAATTTGCTAAAAATGTTCTATTTTATTATTAGTCATTGTTGTTAATCTCTTACTAATGTGTAATTAAAGTTAGTCATAGGTACTTATGAAAATAAGCTTCCCACTTCTTCCAAAGACAAATCCCTGGCAACCATCATTTACTTTTTAATTCTATGACTACTTCAGATACTTCATATAATTATGAGAATTTGACCTTTCCTAACTCATTTCACTTGGCATAATATACTCAAGATTCATCCATTTTGTCTCATATGACAGGATTTCCTTTTTAAGACAAAGTAATATTTCATTTCATGTGTATTTACATTTTCTTTATTCACTGATCTGTTCATAGACATTTAGGATGTTTTGACTTCTGGTTATTGTGATAATGGAGTAATAAACATGACTGTATCTCTTCAAGATCCTGATTTTCTGTTTTCTGGATAAATACTTAGAAGTGAGATTATGAATTGTATGATAGTTCTGGTTCTGATTTTATGAACTCTTATGCTGTTTTCCATAAAGTCTGTACCATTATGTTCCATTCTCATCAATAGAGCAAAATTGTTTAAATTTCTCCACTTCTATATCCACTGTTGAATTTTTTTGTTTGTTTTGGATGGGGCAATCATAACAACCATGAAATGTGAAATGATGTTTCACTCGGGTGTGGGGGATGGGGGTTGGTGGGGGATTAGTGATATTCAGCACCTTTCCATATGTTTGGGTTAATTGCATGCCTTATTTCAAATTATGTCTATCTCACTGTCATTTTAATTTATATCTCCATAATGAAAAATTAGGTTGATTACTTTTACTTTTTTTGATATTGGTTATTTGGATATTTTCTTTTGTATAGTGCCTATTCAAGGGTTTTATGCATTTCTATTAAGTTTTCTGGAGCATTTTTTTTATATTGATGTATATGTAATCTTGATATTTGTCTTGCCAGATACACATATTACAAATATTTTCTTCACTTTGTGGTTTTCTCTCTTTCTGGTATAATGTAGAGAACAATGTCAGTTTGTGAAACATTTTTCCTATGCAAAATAATGAAGGTATTTTTCTATTATTTTCTAGAACTTATTTTTATAATTTTTATATTTACACATACATCAGAAGTTTATTTTAGTGTGAAATTGAGATCAGTTAGAGACTAGTTAATCCAGTACCATTTTTAATTAAAAATCTCTACCTCACTACATATTTATTATAATTATATCATGGCTATTATCATTATTATTAAAATCATCACCATCATTATTTATAAACCTGTCTTCTCCACTAAATCATCAGTGTATTTGAACAAAGGTATCTGTTGTTGGTCCTTTTTCCTCTATACATAACACAGTTTACAGCTAAGTGTTTTTTTTCAGTAAGGGTTTATGTGATTTTTATGTCAATTTATAATATAAAAAAAGACATAGTAGGGGAGAACATGATTTTATTTCAGAGTTCAGGGATGCTGTCTTAGTATATTAGATGAAAGATATTAACAGAAAGTGAAGGATAGTGACTCACTCTTACAAATCTTGTAAGAGTTGAAGAAAGCAAAATGCTAAAAAATGGAATGTAAGCTTGCACTTTGATTTTTCACAACATTCTTATGAGTTTAGTGTGGATTCTCAGAAATATTACCAAATAATTTGAAAACACACAAGAGTATAATGAAAAAGTCCTGATTCAACACCATTTAACTGAGAACAAGTTATGATGGATTAAATTTAATTTGCTCTTTTGTAGCACATTTAGCTTGATATGGTAGGAAAATATAGTTCATGTGTTTTAACAGTGTGTTGGGTAAATCTTCTAAGAGCCTAAGAAATGAGAGCTGTGACCCCTAACAATGGACAATTGTGAAAGACTATGGATGCTCTGCTGATGGCTGTCATGTGATGACAGCACATCCTATACTTCTAAACACAAAAAATGTAAACCAAAGTCAACTCAATTTTTAAAAAAGACAATTTAAGAGGATAAAGTTCATATTAAGTGTTTTTACCACAATAAAACAAAATTTAAGCAAAAAAAATATAGAAGAGCTATGACTCCTAGATAGATTTTTTTTTTTTTTTGAAGATAGAATCAATGACTTTTTAACTGTGTGTTATACCTGGCACCAAACACACTATTACTCACTGTTAGTGAATAATTTTTAATAAACTTAGGAAGTTTCTTTTATATCAAGTGGCTTTGTTCAGTCTAAACTTAGAAATTGACTGCTGATGACCTGATAGTCTAGTCTCATGTGTAATTTGATAATGCACAGACTTTAGTTTCAGGTTAAAATGAATGGGAGAATTTTGAAAGCTTCAAAAGAAAGAGTCAGGGCTGGGCAAGACAGTGATGATATGGCTCTAACTACTTCAGACTTGAAACTCTAGATTTTGGTTCTAGTGAGGAGAAGAATTAAGGTCAGAGGTTTAAGTCATGAGTTCACAGGGACACTTGAAATAATGGGCCCAATTTTGCCATGAATCCTCAAGGCCTTTGGCAGCCAGTTTGTGTGCTCAGAGCAATCACTTCTCTTAGAAAATACTGCATCAGAGACCATGCATATGTGATTCCTTACTGCACGTTCCTAGATACTGGTGACACATCCTGGCATCTCCTTCATCCCCAAATAAGGGTATTTTTGACCTTGGACTACAGAAGCTCTTCAGAATTTAATGACAGTCACTAGAATTTGGAATTAGGGCTGATGTGAGTTGATTTTAATAAAATCAACTGTTGGTGAGACCTAAGGGAATTCTAAAACACTTAAGTATAATATAACCATATACAAATTGCAATTTATTAAATCCTGATCAATCTTTGATTACAAATATTGTAGTCAAAACTTTGTACACGATATACATACAATATTTTATTTTAAATTAATCTTACTAAATAAATTTCATTAGCAATAGTTTCTTCTTTTTGCCTGTTTTTTTCCAGATGAAATTTGACAGCATTAAGGCTATTTTAAATCCATTTTAATTTTAAGAAAAATTGGAAGAGCAGCCACAAAGTCATCCACATCTTTCACTAAAAGCATCAAGCCAGACCAATGCAGTGAAGGAGGAAGATGCAGCCGTCACTGCTACAGACACTGGTCCTACAAGTCCAGGCATTTCAGGAGTTTCTGACTATAAACTACCTCAACCTTCTCCCACAGAACAACCTGGACTTGGGGGAGAGGAAGGGAATTAGACTTGTGACTCTGAGGTTTAATTGCTGTAGGATTCTCCTTCCTCCTGATGCCTAAAAGATATGTCTGGTCTAGTTCTGGTCTCTTTTGGGTCTCCAGTTCCTCTGTGTAGTACAAGCATCCCAAGCCAGGTAGGGTCTTTATCGATCCTAGAAGCTAAAGAAGAATGTTGGAACCCTTGGTGGATTTTAGAGACTTTAATGTTCTCTCAGGAAACCAGATACACAAGCACACCACACAGGGAAGCCAGTTGTATGGCAGGCAGGCAGGCAGGCAGGCAGGCTAGGCAGGGAGAGCTGGGAGGCAGGTGAGTTGCCCAGGCCCCAGAAATCCTCACACTCATTCTTAGGCTCTCTTGCATTCTTCCATTGAAAACCAGGACTTCAATATGGGTAGTATTAAAATGTAGGCATTGATGCCATTAGCTGTGTCTGAAAAACACAGAGGTAAAAGAGTCCTGAACAGGATAAGTGTACTTTTACTTTGGTGCAAATCCCAGGTGGGGAAAAAGAGAATGTATCACCAGGAGGGTGTGTAGAGGGAAATGGAGCCTTTGACTTGGCAGTGGGGGGGGTGGGGGGGAGAGGTAAAAGGAAAGAAGCAGAGACTGGAGAGAGAGACTTTTGGGGAGAGGAGAGACATAAAAATGGCAGGTGAGTAAAGAGCAGCCTGAGTGGCCAGGCTGGGGAAAAGCCTGGAAGAGTGATCTGGTGGTTAGAAGGAGCCATGGTTGCTGGTAGAAAAGTGCCCAATGTAGATAGTGTGGCACCACAGTAAGGTGGCATAATGAGCTGGTACCTGGAGATAGCCAGGATTTGGAAAGTTGGTTTGGGATCAGCATTTTGTTGAAGAAGTTTGAAGAGCCTTGCAGAAGCGGAGCAGCTCGGAACACTGAAGAGTGAAGAAGCACGGAGAAGATGCTAAAGAAAAGAATGGAATTTGCAGAATGCCTGCCTCAGGTTTGGAGGAGCTAATGGGCACTATCATGAACATGTGTCTTTGGGACCTCTAGAACTAAAAATGGTGACTGGAGTAAGACAACTGGCCACTGTGGCTCTAGGACTTTTTGTTTTCCCTGTTTACTTCCCTTGTAGTTAAAACCCTGTTGTTAAACTGTGTTTGACTGGCAACTGCTACACGTGGGTGGTACGAACCTGAGAAAACCTGAGTGGCAGAAGCCATATTTTAAGTATGGCTTGTTGGTTGGTGGCTTCTGCCCTATTTTGACCCCATTTCATATTCTCTTCATGTTCTCCCCTTTCGAGCGTGACACCACCCTTTTATCCACTACTCCTAGGCCCAGGTGTGCCAACTCACACATGTGCACACCCATTGGACCAGGCGTCTACAATGAGGGGGGCACAGTACCACAGGTGCTTGTTATAGAGGCTAATGAGGAAATGGCAGAAAGCCCTGAAAACTCACTTACCCTATGTTCTGATATATGAATTTACAAAAGTCTATGCCACCCTGGGGGTGATGACCCCAGCAGCCTAAATCAGCATCTCTTCCAAAGTGTTCTTTGTGAGGGTCTGGCCAGCATTGTGTATTACCATCATCATCTTAGGATCAATTTATTACATTATAGGAAATGAGGAAAGCAGTTTTTCTAAAGAATTTGTGATAAGAATAAAGATGAGGCTTAGAGTCAAAGCAGCAAATACTTGAGAGAGATGGAATGAAATTTTCCACTTGAACAGCTTGAAGATTTTAAATAGAATCAATTTATTGGTGGAGTTTCCTGGAAGGGGTGAGTTAATTAAAATTGACAATCTACACAATCACTGTGAGATATATTTTCATAATAGATGCCAATCTTGCAGATATAAACAGTATCTTGGATTTTTTAAATTATTATTTAGTTCAGCTTATCCTTCTGACATTGAAGAGGCTCTAAACATTCAGAAAGCTGCTCCTTGAAATGGACAGACTTCTAGGACCAATCTCAGAAACCTCTTCTTAACAGAAAATACTCTTTTCCCAGCAGAGGTTGTTGTTTCAGGGAGTTAAATTTTAGGGAGCATCATGATGGGAAATCAAGAGCAGTGAAAGAATAGAGTACATCTTTCAGAAGCAAAATATCAACTTGAGTCATGGCTCCCCCAATCATGCTTAATAGTATGAACAAGTAACTTAAAACTCTGCAAACCTTAGTTTGTTCATTAGCAAAACAGAAACAAAGCCATCTAGTCATATAAAATATGAAAATGTAAAGAGCAAGCAATTCATATAAACTCAGAACCTGAAATCCTACACCCTTAAAGGAAATTTCTCTTCTGGTCTTTTTAAATAAGCACTTGAAATCTATTTCAGAAACAACAGTCCTGAAATTCAGGCTCTTGATTATAATTCTGGGCTTTTGAGACAGAATAGGGTGTTCTAAACTTTGAAAGATTCTCTCAGTATATCAAGGAACAAAACTGGGAGACCAAAATACATTATGTTTACTCTGAATGATGGAGCAGGCAAGAAGCACACAGCACAAGTGCACACCTATTGTGATATTGATGGAAACCAAGATGACTCCTGGATGAAATCAGAGTCCAGGAGAAGTTTGTACCTTCTCTCCATGTTTGTGTGGGTTTTCTTTGGGTACTGTTTCCTTACAGTCCCCTAAATATTTCTAGGTGAAGTGTATGGATGCATTTCAGTTATTCCACTTTGAGTGTGGGTGTGTTTGATGTGTCCTATGTCGGGGTTGCTCCTTCTATCTGTCCAGGATTGACCCAAATGACCTTGAACCTGAACTGTTAGAATAGGTTCTGCCACCCATAACCCCAAACTGGAACAAATGCATCAGAAAATTGATTGATTGATTTAAAGTATTACTTAATATTAGAAGTTGTTTGGTATCTTTATAAGTTTGGTGATGTTTTTGTCCTCAGAAATATTTCATAGGAACTTGATTCTTACTTTTACTAATCCACCTATTGTCAAATTGATTGAATTGTATATGGTTTTGTTTAAAGAATCAATTTCCATGAATTTATTATCTTAGTGAGGACTTACAGCATCCTGATACCACCTAAGTCTTGTTTAGTTTTGAGTTGCTGCAGCAGCAATAGAAATATTTCTAGAAGCCAGCTCTACGCAGTTAACTAGCATGTAAATTTGTTATTCATGAAAGTGACTGTAAATCACAGGATATTGCATAATAGTGTGATATTCCACAATAAATATAACTTCCCCTCTCAAAACTGCTATAGTTACACCAAAGTGACTTTATATAAGGGAACATTTTGATGGAGTAGAAATTAAAGGGCAAGCAACAATGAACTCAGTTGTTACTTCAATATCTTGCTTCTATAAACATTATAAAAACTGTGGTCATGTGAACCCATTAGTGTAGCCCTTTTCAAGTGGCTCAAAGAAGTTTTACTAATGAAAAGTCTATAAAGTTAAACTTCATTACCTCTTTGGTAGTTTCATCTCTGGGTATCACACCTCGGGGTGAAATCAGGGGCAAATAGGGCAAGAGTATCCAACCAAGAAGCTATGAAATAAAAAGAACACATTTTATCTTGTCTCACCCCCCTCTGGCACACTTAAAGGTAGTCAAAAGGTGAGTCGCTCATCTGTAACACATCTCCTAACCTCCTTAAAATATCTCAAAATAATATAATAAATAATAATAATCCTCCCATAGGTAAATTCCTATGTTATTACCCATGTCCCTGCTATTTGTCATGTACGCTTTTTTTTTTTTTTTTTTTTTTTTTGAGGCTAGGTCTTGCTATTTTTGCCCGTGGAACCA
The DNA here is from genome assembly GCA_004024945.1 of Uropsilus gracilis. Classification (NCBI taxonomy): domain Eukaryota; kingdom Metazoa; phylum Chordata; class Mammalia; order Eulipotyphla; family Talpidae; genus Uropsilus; species Uropsilus gracilis. Next base: position 11,393 of record PVHY01016601.1, read on the forward strand.
CAGGCTCTCGTTGCCACAGACTCAAGCGATCCCCAACCTCAGCTTCCCAGGTAGCTGGGATGACAGGCGCACGCCACCGCGCCCAGCTATTTTTTTGGAACTAGGTCTCACTACAGCCCCAGGCGGGACTCGAACCGCGATCCCTAGCCCCGGCCGCTTCATAGGCTGAAGCTTACAGGCATGAGCCACCGTGCCTGGCCCAAATTTGTCATGTACACTTTAAAATCAAGTTTCACCTTCCTTGCTAAATTATTGTAATCATCTCCTTGCCAAGCTATATAAAAATGTTCATAATTACATTAAATCAAACCAATTCAAATTATGCTGTGTAGTCTCCAATCTGTAAGCACTCTAATAATTGTCAATCTCATATTCTTCTTCCTTCCCACACAAAACTCTCTATACCAAACCACATACATTTGAATTAAGCACTCTGATTTGTAAATGAATATTAATCCAAGAAATGTAGTGAACAACTCTTTCTAGACTCAGCATGGGCCTACGAGACAGATAAAATAGTGAATAAGAGACATTGCCTGCCATTAAGGAGTTTAGGACCATTCTGTTTATCTGAAGGAAAGGTCCTTGTATACCAAGAAGGAAATTGAAAGAGAGATATATAGCCTCAGAATCATATCTATCTCAGCTAAGAAAATGAAAGTTGATTTAATGGAGAGCAGTAATGAAAGAAACATTGGAACAGTGCAAAATTCATGTTGTCAATATTGCTAGTCTGACTTCACTTTGTTTTAGTTTATGTTAGTATAAAATGAACTTCATCTAGCATCAATATATTTAAAGCTACTGGGGTTTTCCTCAAAGATGAATCAGAATAGCCTAATACATTCAGAATGAATTGATCAAAATTTCATCTTGTCTGACATTTAAAGTAGTGTTACAAGCAGCTTATTGCCCTCAAGGAAAGCTTAGCTGTAAAATTTCTATAAATTAGACTGTTATTCTGATGTGTTCAGAAAGATGAGATTTATTAAAATAGTGAAGATAACAATAACAGTATCTGTCATTCATTGAGTATCAACTGTATGCCAGACACTGAGGTGGAGTCTTACATAGGTATTATCTTCAGTTTTGCATCAACTCCTGCTTTATACAGGAGAAATTTGAAAATATATAATCTGTTTAAAATAACACAATTAATGTATGGAAGTGTGCATGTAAATAAGTAATATTTTTCATGATAAATAAAAATAATTTTCCTTTATTCACATTAATATTGTTTTCTCTTATTTCTGCAATGTTTTTGTCTTTAGATATTAAGGCTCTATATACATCTATCCAAAATTCTGAGAAACACATCAGTTGCTTCCATCGTCCAAGCTTTCATACCACCTTAAATTGCAGTGCATCTATCTACTCTCAGGATTGAACTTTCTTGTGGGTCAGGCAGTTCCAGGCCCCAGGTCTGGCCACAAGCATCATGCCTTGCCATCGCAACACTGCACAGCTCCCAGCTCAGAATGTCTGCCTCTAAGATGATGACAAAGCATGGAACAAGAAAAATCATCCCCCAGACTTTTGTTAGACCCTTGAGAAAACAACCTTTCTTTCCACTGGAGTTGTTGGAATGATAAGGTAAAAGCTGAGAGACAAAGACACAAACAACAAGTGTTTGCAATTTGCACAAAGGACTACAGTGTCATGTGATAAGAAAGGCAAATTCTACATCCATCTCTACCTAAAGTTGCTCCTCCACTTAATAATCTAATGAATATCTATCTTCCATCCATAAATTTATTAATTCAATTCAAAAATTTCTAGTCAGAAGTGGTGACTGAGGATGGGTGAAATAGGTAAAGGGAGGCAGAAGGTACAAACACAGTGACAAAATAAATAAATCACAAGGATATAATGTACAACAGGACAGCTATCATTAATACTACTGTATTGCATGTTTGAATATAGCTTAGAGAGCAGATTTTTTAATTTCTCATCACAAGAAAAATATTTGTTAACAAGTATGGTAATAGATGTTAACCAGACATTATAATGATCATCAAGCTCTCTCTATATATAGAAATACATATGATGCTCATTGTATATATTGTCTTATATATCAAATCATTATGTTGTACACCAAAAGTTAATGTCAGTTATGCCACTAATGTTAATATAAAGCATAATCTCAGTCTATACATTTATTAGATGTTAGTCATGTTTTTGAAGCACTAAGACAAGAATATTGACTGAATGTTACATATTAAGGAGAATAATAATCTCCAAAGATGTACACATCCTAATCCCTAGAACCTGAGAAAACATCATTATACAGGGGGATCTTTGCAAATATGATTAAAGATAAAGAACTTGCAGATTCACTGACCCAGCTAATCTCATAATCCTGCCTCAGAAGAGAGATCAAGAAATGAAATAAAATAATGAGGAAAGACCCATCCATGAGAGGGACCCTACCCTCTACCCACCATCATTCACATAAAAGACGTTGCAAGTAAATCATGAGTCATGTTATGTAGTGTCCTCTAGAAACTGGGAGACTCAACAGCCAGCAAGAAAATAAAAATCTCAAGATAGTAAATTTGTAGTATTTTTAGGTCATTACATTTGTGGTACTTTGTTATAGGAGCTAGAGAAAACTAGTGTGAATACTGATTACCATATTTGCCTTGGGGGAGTGTGAGATCATACCACTGAAAGTTCTGTTAGCAGTGTTTCCTAGACTTTGAAGGAAGAAACTTTGGGACTAAACTTTCAGTTATTTATTTTAGCACAGACACAGGAGAGAGGGTAGTAGGAGAGGAACACACCATGAAACATATTTTAGACTGCAGAACTTGTGCATCATTTGTTACAAATGATACTAATTGATGTGGAATATATAGTTGTCATCCTACCTTTGGGTATTTTTGTTTAAAATTCTTTAATCAGAATTACTAAAGTAAAATTAACAAAGTTGTGACTTTGAACCATGAAAAACAATAAACAATGGAGAACCACATGAAAAACAAGAAACAATGGAGCTCTCCACCATCATTAGTACCAAAAACAAAAGGAAAAGCAGTGATAGGAAGAGATATCAGAATTTTGATGTGAGAACAAGTGGCAAGTTTCAGATCTGGAAAGAGCAACAAAATTATAGCAGCCATGGAGAAAGGAAATGAAGTTCTTAGATACTCCAGGTGAGATAGGAAAGAACGGAGAGTGCCTGGGGTTTCCCAAATCCCAGGAGCCAATGAAACCAAGGAAATACTACTACGACCGTTATACATGAGCTCATGGTCCCCTGGACCCCCAGTCCATCAGTGGAAGAGTTACTGTTCCTGCTAGATCATGCCTATAGAACTCAGAACATTCGAAATGAGCTCATGACCTTTTATTTTATTATTATTCATGAACATAGCTGCCTTCAGGATGAAGGAGCCCATCTCAAGTTTCTGCATTCAAGTCATTAGTCTGTTAGTAGGGGTACATGTTGTCCAGGCAGAACAATTGCTTGGGGAGTGGGGTGAAAGGGGAAGGGTCTGTCCTTTCCTTTTCTGGGTTTAGTGACTTTTGTCTTCTGAAAAGAATGAACCCTGGAAGTGTAGTCATAAATCTCTGAAAAAAAGTACTAAAGGAATGTAAATGAACCTATAAAGTCAAAATCTTAATAAATCTTTTCCATATTCAAGAAAACTAGCATTTATGACTAAAGAATCCAAACTGACTTCCTCTCTGACATAAATCATTGTATCTTTTCTTTGCAATGCATTAGGATTATACTCTTAAAATGAAAGGTTATATCATTTGAGATTGTCCTATATTTAAAAGAAATAGAGACATTTGAACTGTTCATTTAACTTTAAAAATTCAGTTTTATTAAAGATACTTTTCATTATTTGGACCTTAACATTATGTGAACCAAGGGGAAAAAGTGATTAAATTAACACTAAACAGCAATAATTCATTAGGGTTTATGCTCACTTTCTATTGAAGAACTACAAGGAATTCACATGAAATAGATATACACATTATATTTCAAGTCATAACCTGCAAATTTCAACTATTAATTCTTTTGTTTACATATACATAGCTGCAATACTAAGTATGATAATTGCTATTAATGACACCAAATAATCTGTAACAAAGACTAGTGGTCCCTCCATATACACAGCTTGGAAGAATGAATTCTAGTTTAGCTTCTGTTAGTAGTCTGGCCTTGGGACTTTTTAAAGAAAAACTGGAATGTTATCCTGGAAAGTTATACTAAGCTTTATTTATTTATCTCTCTTGTTTAATTGAAATGTGAACTTAAGGATTATCTGATTTCTTGTTTACCAGTATACACCTATAAAATAGAAACAATGACGTGTTCTTACTTTTCTCCAGGCCCCTTTGAACTGGGAAGAGCAGTTAATTACACTGATACAAATCACCTGTGAGCAAAGAGGCACCGCACTACCTTTCTTTGGTTATTAAGACAATTTGTTCTTGGTAGTTCTTAAAAATAGCAATTTGTAAGGTAATAGCAAACAGTAACGCAATTATTTTTTCTACCTTTCTTTTTCTTAAAAAGTAAGGGCAAGAGTTTATTATTTTTATTAGGATATTATCATTATTCTATTTAATTGTATTTTTTATTTACCACATAATCATTTTTATTTTGACTACTTATTTAAGAGAAAAAGAATTTTTTCTTACATTATTATAGTTACCATCATTCTCCCACCACCTTATCACCCATGGCCCATCACCCTATTTTCTTGTGTTTCCTCCTCCATGTCTTGCCCCACTACCATCCCAAAGAAATAGTTTTGGGGCTAAATCATGTTTGTCTATATATTGCTTTGATTTATATATAAAAGAGGTCCTTTTATATACCATCAGGATACTGGCTATGTAAAAACATTTTTTTAATTGTGCTACTTTCCTTACAATTTAGCCTTTCTATATTTGAAAGAAGAAAATTGAACAAAAATGAATCACAGGAATTTGGAGCCATGAATTTCCCGCTTTCAATTTTGCTTGTGCAATAGTGATCAAATTGTCTAAGATAATTCTAGAATTTAAGAGGCATAAATAATCTTGACATGACATATTCTATGCTGTCTCCCCCACACTTCTACCTTACCATAGTCTGGTAAGGAACATGCCAGGTTTGCTCTTCAATGAACCCCATTACAGTAGTAAAAGCATAGAGAGTGGTGACTTTCATCATATCATGAGCCATTGAAGAGCAAGACATCTCATTTCCTATTTAATGTTTGTTTCCTCTTCACAGTGGAAGATGTGAAGTTTCAAATGTCCTCAAGACAGCCATAATGTTTTTGGGTAGTAATGCCACAGTTGGCCTTCAAAAGGAAACACATTGGCTTTACATTCATTCCTTCCTTGTTGTTCCCTGACGTCAGTCTGGGAATGGAATCACCGTCAGTCCTAGCTTAGGTTGACTATCATAATTTCATTCTGGATACTCTGATTAAAAAAAAAAATAGGGGTTACCAGGAACCTTTAGAGCAAATCTCCAACTTAACACTTTTTAGGTGAAAGAAATGGGGCATTGTTTAACAGATCAAGAGAAAAAAGACTTTGCTTTTTTTTATGCACTTTTTATTTAATATGCAGTATTGTATGGAATGTCTGTTTTCCCATAGATAGTATGCTGAAGTCCAAAAATCTTAATATGGTGATATTAACAGGTGAACCTTTGTAAAATAATTGAATCATAAGGGCAGAGTCCTCATGATTAGCATTTATTGCTTTAAACAAAGGACCCCAGAACCCCTATTGCTTTCTTCTCTCTTGTGAGGATATGTCAAGGAAACAGCTATCTGTGAACCAGGAAGTTGACCGCACCAACTTCAAGCTGGTCAGAGCCCAGATCTTTGCTATCCAAACATTCAGAACTAAGAGTTCCATCTACCTAGTTTATAGTATTTTTATTATAACAACCAAAATAGAGGAAGACACTTGTCTACATTTTCAGTAGGAAGACACACTAGGCTCTGAGATTTGGCACAGTATTTGAGTACACTGGTGACCAAAACATTGAGTGAGTTTGATGAAAATGACTTTTTAATTGGGTGCTAATGATAAATCTTGTAACTGCCAAACTCTTTAGCATCCCTCTCACATTGATAATACTCTAGGATAAAATATGTTTGTCACAATGGCTCTGGAAAGTTTAACTCTTTCTCAACTCACTTACCAGCCTTTCTCTCTCTCTCTGAAGAATAACAAAAACTGCCAACAAAAACACATACATCCATTGATATGTGTTTTATTATGCTCAGTCTGATCACAAATCTCATGATGCTACCTTTATAGTTGCTGAGTCTGGGAAGCATAGAATTATTTTAGTAGGTAATTAAGAGATAAATTAACAGCAGATAACATTACAGGTAAGTAAGACTGAGTCTCCTTCCACTTGTGTTTCAGCACTCAGAAGTCTCCAGAGCGCCCTCTTCTGTAAATTTATACAAGTTTACAATTTCCATTCTTAGTCTTCAGACCATTACATGAACTGGAAAGATGAGAAGCGATTGAAAATGTGGAAAAATTAAACTGGCTCTGACAAGAGAAATGACTCACTTTTTCTTACCATCTTAATAACAAAGAAGAACTGGCGAAGGCCAAACTGATTCCAAAGTGTTAGTTGTACCATTTACTTAGCATATAGCCTAAATTTCAATTGGAAAAATAATGAAATCCACATTGCTCAAACTGCAGGGCACTTGGGGACCTAGTAAGATAAAACTTTGAGTGGGCTTGTATAGATGTTTGAGCAAAGGAAAATTTGGAGACTAAAGCTTGACACTTCTTAATCATAGTGATATTCAAATCCAACATGAAGAATAAAATAAGTACTAACTATGGGATAGAGTGGGAGAAGGAAACAATAAGATTAAAAAGGTTTTAAAAATACAAAGTAAGATAGAAGAAATGTAGGTGGTGATGAGGATTATAGTATGGTTGTCAGGAGTGTAGTTTTGGCATAATTTAAAATATATACCTAAAAAAGATTAAACGTGACCTGTCAGAGCAGCAGTTTCTAAGTTAGAACAAGGTATATACAGAGACTGTAAAGATCAGAAATTTCTTACTAGCTCTTAACTTCTTTAAAATATTATATTACATAACTATATTGACTCTCCCCAACAATAAAATTTGGCTAACCTCATTCACGTGGAAGTTAAATCCTGCCCAGGATTACAAGACTCAATTTTCTCATAACATTAAGGATATTGCACCAACAGAAATTAGACTTCATGGTTTGGTGATACCAAAGATTGAGTTTGTTTCCATATTAAATTTGTGCAAAAACAGTAATTTGAAGAGTGTCTTTTTCCTACTATATTTGTTAATCAATCTCTTTTCTTTACACAAGTATAGAGGCACATTTATTCTCAGAGGCAATAAAAGATCAGACTTTAAAAAATGTGAAGAGTACATGTATTGTGTCTTAAAAGTAAAAAAAAATCTGATTCTTAAAACTTAGTTTGAAATAACATAAAAGGAAATATTGTTACTATTGATGCTGACCATACAGTTTGTATTTACTATTATAATTATACTTTTAAACTATATAAATTGATAACTATTGTGCTGAAAATTGCTGCTTGTTGTAATGTGATAAGTAGATAGATATAGATAAATAGGTGATAGATATGCCAGCAACATAAATGTATGTTTGTGTCTGTGTGTGGTGGGTGTATACTTTATCAAAGAAAAAAATACAAAAAGGAAGAAGATAATGAACAACCTTGTCCCATTCTTCTCTATTCTTACTGACCATCATTAACAAGAGGTAACCTGATTTCTCTTTTCATCTCTTTGTAGGATAGTCATCTTCAAGTATGGTGTGAGTCCATTTATCCAGATGCATTTGATCATTTTATGCAATTGTCTAGCCACAGGGCAACAGGAATGTATCCTATGTGTCCCATGTTTTATGTGTATGAATAAGGTTTTGAAATTTTATTTCAAAAAGAGTATTTTTACACAATAGGAGGCCTTATGAAGCTTAGATTTCTGTGTTGTCAAGTCATATTAAATAGCTAAAGGGAAAGGCTACTAGGGTGTTTTTAATTTATTTATTCAATTCCTTATATCAATTGTTCATTCTTATAGTTTTTGATTTCTCCCCTCAGGTATAGTTCTTGGAGTTTTCCTGCCACCATAGTACAAGATATTAATCAGTTTTGAATCTTACTTCAACGACAGTCTAGATGACATGGAGACTCACCTTAATCACAGAATATGCGCTCTACTATCAAGGAACTCAGTTTACCCAATTCCAATAAATTTTTGAAACCACAGCTTTAGGAACATGCTAAAATAACTGAGCTATGTACATTGGCTAAAGAAATTTCCTCCATTCAAATAACTTAGGCCATAAAAACATACTTTGTTCCACGAGCAAGGCTGAGAAAGGTTAAGTAGCGATTGTTGCTAGTGAATGTAGACAAAGTGAAGATGGAGTGCTTGATCAGTTTCGCATCATGTAGATGACTTGTGCCAACATGGATGGAGCTGGAAGAAATAATACTAAGTGAAATTAGACAAAAGAAAAATGATAAATACTACCTGTTTTCACTAATTTGTGAAATATAGAATAACTAAATTAAAGTCAGATAAAAACAAATGCAAAAAGCAACCCTTGAAAGCTAACTGCAGAACTGAAACATCCAGAGAAGGAGGCGTGGAAGAGTGGCAAGAACAAAGAGAAATGTACAATGGACCATGGTGGTGGATTATGAGTGATTTGTTGGTGTGTGCACTGTGCTGGCTATAACTGACGGGAGTGTTCAATCATTATCTTAATTTTTAAAGGCAAAGAGATAGCACCTAAAGCATGTGTGAATGGCTGCTATTCAAAAGATGAAATGCAGAAAATATTGGAGAAGTTGGGGAGAGAAGGGAAATCACTATGATATTGATTGTGCAAAATGGAATAGCCATCAGTCATTATGGAACATAATATGGGGATTCCTCAGAATTAAGATAGAAATTCCACAGGATCTTCTTAGCCCACATTTGGGCATTTACCAGATAAATAAAAATTCAAAGAGTTCTGTACCTTCCCATGTCTATTGCAATACTAATATAAGAGTGAAGGGCTGGGGAAAAAAAAAACTCAATGTCCATTAGTTGAAGAATAGCTATAGAAGTTATAACATATAGATAACATATATATGTTATATTTCTATAGTCAGCCATATAAATATATACATATATACATATAGTATATAAAGTAGAATATTATATAACTATAAAAAGATAAAATTTTGCCAAATGCAAGAAAATGGATGAACTAGTAGGAATTATGCTTAGTAAAATAAGCCATAGAGAAACACGAATACCTTAGCATTTCATGCATAAAGTATATCAAGAAAGCAAACAGATGTACTAGTAAAACAAAAATATACTTTTGGACTATACTTTTGGATCACCAGTTGGTGATCACCATAAGTGAAGGGAAAAGAAATCTGGGTAAATGGAGACACAGGGTTCATGATATTGAATTTTTTATAGTGTAATTAATATAGAATTGAACTTTTTATAGTGTAATTAATATACTACATACACATGTCTTAATGAACCATACCCAAACTTATAATGCAGTGAAAAAATTTAATTTTATAGAAAAATATAAAAATAACTATCTCAATTACTATAATATAAAAATAACTATCTCAATATAAAAATATAAAAATAACTATCTCAATATTCAGATGAATATAAATACAAAAGAACTGTTATATATATTTAAAATAATTCATATTAAATTATTTTATCAAATGCTCCAGTCCACAGTCCTTCAGTTTTCTGATGCCTAATATAAATATATTTTGTTATTTGTGAATGAAGTTACCCAAATATCAGTTTGGATTAATAATTGTTTTCCTTATGAACTTTCTGGTTACACCTCCTATTTTTCTTGGAACTAGGTAGGGATGAATTTAGAGAATCAGATTAGAGATTTTTGTGAGAAGGAGGCTGTAACCAATGATACCTACAATCCTTGAAGTTTATGTCCAATCCTTTAAATAACACCAAGATCCAAAAAGAAAGTAACTATTCCTAATCTTTTTAAAATAAAAGGCTTTAGATTGATTTTCCATGGCTAAATTTACTTCTTTAAGATTTTCCTAACTTGGAGGCAGCAGAGTGGGCAGATATAAAGAACGAAGAAAAGAAATTCAGATATAGAATTTAGTATTACCTCTTTTTGATCTATCACAAAGCTTTATTAGAGTCACTAACTGCCGTTACGAACTCCCAAATTTTAGTTGATTTGCACAGCTAATTGTAGTTTGCACTTACACAAAGCCTCAACAATCAGTCTTGTGGTTGTCCGATTCCCAGTACTACCCAAAGATTTGGACTCATATGAGATTGACAAGCAGAGTGATAAGAGAATACTGCAGAATATTTTGTGTAAGTCTGACAATGGTACACAGCGCTTTGATCATATACTAGTGGTCAGAAATCTTCCATAACCACATACAGTAACTGCAAGGAATGCTGGGAAATACAGTATAGCTATGTACCAAGGAAATTATAGTTTCCGTAAAGATTAAGGCTCTCTATATAAATCTTTATATAAGCCAATTTTACCCAATTCTTGTCCTGTTATTCCCCTCCCTCGTTTAGCATGTTCCAGTAGTTTTACTTAGTAGTTTTGACCCCCTCTCTGATCTTTAAACATCCCAAAGAAAGATAATACCTCAGAGCCTTTGTTCAGACTTTTCCTAATGTTTGAAATGCTGTTCCCACTAAATATTATTCTGCCAGATAATTGTATTTTGTTCAAAATCATCTCTTCAAAGAAGGTTTCCCTGACAGCCACAATCTAAACTAGAACCCTGCCACTCCCTAGTCCCTTACCCTTTTTTTCCTTTTTAATATTCATCACCACCTGACATTATTTGTTTATTCAATTTTAACTGTATCCTTCACTAGAGCATAAGCTCCTAAAAAGTCAGAAACTATGTTTTGCTCATCACTGTGTCTGCAGTACATGAACATTGTCTAATACATAATAAAACACTTAGTGTTTTATTCAGTCAATTATATTTATTAATAAGAGCTTCAACATGTAAAAATTGTAATGGCTATATTTTCTAATAACTTGAATACAGTTCGTTACCGCTCTCTAAAATATCTTCTACTCATCCCACTTCTTCATAACAGTATTAATGAGTTTAATACTCATTTCAAGGATTCTGTCTTTCCCCAAACTCCAGCTGCCCTGTACTCCCTGGTACTCATGCATAGTCATGCTTGTGTGGAAATCAGCTGCTTTGTGTCTGTCTCCCCCACAGGACTATGGCTTCCTCTTGGGCAGGACTATGTGTTATTATTCAACTTTGTGTCCTCATTGCCTTGTATAGTGTCTGGCATATGGTAGAATTTTAACAAATGTCTGTTAATCAGAACTGTTCCACGGTTTTGAAGACTTCTTGCTTTGGGAAAACATCAGAGGAAAAAATCATCCACACTAGTTCCCTAAGCAGTTTTAGCAAGAATTTGGCAAAGTCTGTTCCTCCTAACTCTTGAATAAGAAGAATGCACATAAAATATAACTTGAATCATATTTAATCAATGCAGTGGTTATTAGCATTGAATTATTTGTTTTAAATAAATCATTATGAAGGAGTACATTTATAATCATAGTATTACATATGTACATTGTAGTACATTTTGGTTTTGCTAAATAATTGATGTATACATCCTATTTACAGAATTTTCTGCAATTTAGAACACTGCTTTTTTTAAATGACTAAAGAGATTTTATTGTTTGTTTCTAGAAGCAATCCCACTTTTTAATTTGAGTCATTTTATTGCTGAATTCATGATCAGAAAAGTATGGTCTATTGTAGGAAAACAAGATCCACTTCCCATTGACATGATTTTTTTTGGCATATCTGTGTTCTCTATGTTGCATCTATGTTCTCTGTGATTCTCTATGTCTTACAGAGAAGTGTGGACCTTCCAATATTAAATGAATAATTAGAAGGACAAGTGATTTCTGGAAATATCAAATAGAAACAGTCTCTCTTAGTAATTGGAAAATTCAAGCATTTTTCTTAACTAGAAAACTCTGCTTTATCTTTCATATATATGAAAGTTTTCTATAAAATCTAGTAACATCTAGGCAAATATAATTTAGTCAGGGACACTTTCAATCTATTAATAAAAAGCATACTATGTATGTGTTTATAACTATAGATCCCCAGGATATAGATTTTCTGTAATACATATACATATCCATATACAACACATTACATATTATATATAACATTGCCTGTGATATATATGACACATATATATCTTCATATTAGCATGTTTAATATTATATCTTCTGGACTAGGGAATCATGGCTTTTAAGAGTTCTGTTCTACCATGTTAGCTGTACTTTATGAACTGATTGGACAGTTGGTTCTATCTTATCTCATGCCAAAGGGTTGTCTTCAGACATGCAGCCAAACCGGATGTGAGTCCATGAAATGTATTAGGTCATATCTACTTGAATGTGCAACTGAAAAGAAAACCAGTAATATTTCATCTTTCACAACATGTGATGACCAGTGATAGTCAACTGAGTTAGCTGATACCATGATGTTAATATCGTTGTCAATTCTTGTGAACTTGTAAGTCCTTAAAAACCATATATGGCGTAAATTTCTCTGGGGTATAAACAGATATCAACCTCATTGACTCAAACCAGTCAGGTTGTAGTGACTTCAGGTTTCGGAAAACAAAGTGAGACCACCTGGCTCAATTCTACCCTTGGGTGATTAGGAAGAATGATAGCACACAAGGAACCATCTTTCTTTAAGGTTCCAGTTTCTCCTACCTTTGTAGATAATACATCAGATAAATCACACTAATTTGTATGTACTTAAAAGGCACCATTTTCATAAAATACAATTTGAGTTATACTCCATACATTGTGCAATTCCATGATAACTAAAATAAATTTCACTAATCTTGAGCAAACAAAATGTATTCATCAATCCATAAACAAAATTCTCATGGCATGAGCTTTTATTCATTAATTCAGTTCTGATTACTGAATGATGCACTACTGTTGATGAATGCCAAATTGCTATTTATTCTTGTAGTGTTTTCACATTCATTATATAAAACAAAATAAAAAACTAAATACTTAAAAAATTGTTCTATTTTTCTTTTATAATATCACATTTATCTATGAGGAAACTCTATAGCTCTACACTGATAAAATAATACTCCATCCAAAATATATTATTGGTTAGACCTCTAAAAATGAAAGAACAAGAGGCCAGCTGGTCAACTGGTTATTTTAGACAGCTTCTGGGGTTAAGGTATCTCAGTCAAGCTAATACCGGCCACTTGTTTGCTTCGCTGTTTACTAAAATCTGTGTGTTCAGTACACCTCACATGTAATCAGATACTGGGGAAATTAGTTGGGCTATAAAAACTCATGAGAGCTGAGCATGTAAACCAGAATTTTTATTTATATACATAGGTGGACATATCAAATGAAGTATCACTGACCAGGATAACATATTAAGTAAAGTGAATTAGAGATGAAAACCTTGCTCTTGAGTTCAGGTTCAGAATAATGGGAGTTAATGATTTTTTTAAAGTTTTCCATTGGGGAAGATAGCTATTAAATTAATATTTTAAACATCTTTTTTTTAGATAAAATTCATATACCATGTAATTTTCCCTTTTACAGTGTACATTTTGACATTGTTTATTCACAGGTTTATGCAAACATCACCACAAAAGAAATCTATGCCCTTTCATGGTCATTCTCATTCCCACCTCCCTTCAATTCTACAATCCTAGAAAACTACTAATCTTTTTGTCTTCATAGAGTTAGATGTTTCAGACATTTTATAGCAGCAGATTCCTACAACCTGTCATCTTTTATGACTGACTTCTTTTACTTAATATAATGTCTTAAAGGTTTGTTAATGCTGTAGTGTATGTGTACTTTTGATCCTTTTCATGTCTGAATAAAATTCTTATTGATAGAGCTATCACATGTTATCCCTTAGCTTGTGGATGGAAATTTGGGTGGTTTCACTGTTTGGTTTATTCATCAACAGATTATAGGTGGCCATGTGTTTTGATTTTCGGGGCGGGGGGGACGGTGGCGTATATTCTTAAGATGGAGTGGCTAGGTTATATGGTAACTTTATTAAACCCTTGATCTGTCAAAAGAGCTCCCATATTTCATTCCCATCAACAACGGAGTGTTTTAATTTCTCTATATCCTCTTTGGCATATCATATTCTCTGTTGTTCGATAGTGGGCATCCTAATTGGTACAATATGCTATCACAGTATGATCTTGATTCACACTTCCTTTATAGCTAATGCTGTTCAACTCTTTTAATGTGCTTTTAAACCTTTTTTATATCTTCTTTGAAGCAATGTTTATTTAGATCCTTTGTCTATTTTTAACTGAGGTATAAGTATTTTATTCATTTTATTGCTAAATATCATTATGCCATATAGTTGCACCATATTTTTAAAGAGGCAATATTGGCTTACAATATTGTATATAATTCAGAGGTCTAGGGTCACAGCTCTTAAAATATATTTTATTTTACCACACCACACCCAGCTCCACTGTAATCTATTGGGTCCCCCACCTCAACCTCGTCTCCACCCTTGCTTTCCCACTCTGCCAGCCTCTAATTCTAGAGTTTTATTATTGGTTTAGTTATATTTGAAACTATTTTGTTTCCCTATATTCCATATATAAACTAATTCATCCACTATTTGTCTTTTTCCTTCTGACGAATGTTGCTTAGTATAATCTCATTCAACTCTATCCAAGTTGTTATAAATGGAAAGAGTTTCTCTTTTTTTATTGTTAATTAGTAGTCCAATGTGTTTATATGTTACATGTTTCTAATCCACTCATTTGTACTGGTACATTTAAGTTGTTTCAAAAACTTGACTATTGCAAATAGTGCTGCAATGTTCATGAGAGTGTACATACTCTTAGAGTTTTTCCATTCTTTGGGTAGATACCCAGGAGTTCAACTGCTGGATAATATTGAAGATCTGCTTTTAATATTTTTAAAACCCTCCATACTATTTTCCATATGGGATGAACCAATATAAAATTCCCACCAAGAGTGTGTGAATAATATTCCTTTATCCACCTTACCCTCAGTAACTCTTGTGGTTTTTTTGTTGTTTGTTGTTTTTTTGAGACTAGGTCTTGCTATTTTTGCCAGTGGAACCGCAGGCTCTCGTTGCCCGGGGTACCACAGACTCAAGCAATCCCCAGCCTCAGCTTCCCAGGTAGCTGGAATTACAGGTCTGCACCACCACGCCCAGCTATTTTTTTGGAACTAGGTCTCACTACGGGCTCCAGGCGGGACTCAAACCGCGATCCCTAGCTCCGGCTTCTTCATAGGCTGAAGCTTACAGGCACGAGCCACCGTGCCCAGTAGTAACACTTGTTTTGGATCTACTATGTGGGTCATTCTCACAGATCCGATTTTATGTGTCCACTCATGGACATTGTTAAATAATTTTTGTAAAATACAAGAGAATGTTGTCGATCTTAGCAGGACAAAGAAGGGGGAAATTTTATGACGTAGCACCAGTATCTTTTCCTAAGATGAGGCTGCATAAGTAGAGCAGTCTGAGAAGTGGATGAGGCAAGAAAATAGTCTTTAGACAGTTGTAATACTTGAGGTCATGTGTTAGTGACATTCTCTTATCAGGAGGTTGATCAAATTTAGAATTGGACTCCATTCAATTACTAGAAAAAATTGGCCCTCAGTATCATTGGACCACTGACCTTGAAAAGAAGATTAATAGGCCCAATGATGGATAAGGATCTCAAACAAGCAGACTGGAGTTCCAAAAGATAAATTATTCTTGAGGAACGAGTCAGCACTGGGACTGTATAGACCAGGAAATCATGGCGAAGGACAACGAGGAAGACTGATCAGCACTGCTATGATTATCATTTCCCACTTCTGCTATTACACATTGAGTGTCAAAATTCAGTGAGATCACTTCCATATTTCACCAACTGGAAGGAATGAACTATTGTTAGTCTCAGTCAGACATTGCTTAAGGATTGAAAATTTGAAATTATGGGATTAAAAACACTAAGAGTTCAAGGAGCGTGCAAAAAGCAGAAACATCAAGCTTGTCTAATTACAGGATAAATCCATTGCCTGTTTTTCTATCTCTCTACCAGTCACCTATTTTTTTCCTCTTACCTCCTTTGTGCTGATTTACCCTTTGGAAAGTATTAGTTCTTCCTTTGGACCCTTCCTTTCAGTTTTGCACTAATTTTTTGAGTCTTTGGTCTAATAAATATCTAAATAGTTCATTTATATTTTGGGGCCATCTTGTGTGAAAAAAAATAAATGGATGTTTAAACACCAGAATCGTCCCCAGTCCAAAAGAAGACCCCACACTGAAAGCCATATTGAGAGAACAGCAGGTTTTTGGCTCTTATCCCATGATAACTCCAAGTCAAATGCTAAATTGTGCAATATTCTGCCTAAATCCCTGTCAATTATGAATTACTATTTCTTTACTTTTTTGCACCTATCCTCTTTATTTATAATCACATAAATTCAACGTGCATATGGACTTCTGCTACTCTACACTTATATCTTACCATGCTACATTCTAGTCTCTTTCTTTGACAATACATACTCAATCACTAAAAGAACTAAATCTGGAGATCCCTTGCTATTTTGGTCAAGGGCATATTTTGATAGAGACATTTAATGCACCATAGTCTCACTGCCAGTCATTTTATTCAAAAGTTAATCTATGTTGGTTTTAATATTTGCTATGCTATATACTTTGCAAGGAACAAAACATAAATCATGAGAAAAACCTGTTCTCAAAGAAACTACAGTGAAGAAGTAGTAAAGCAGCAGAAAAGTATATAGTAAAGAGGCATAGAAGTAAACAGGAAATGAAATAACAAATGATAAGCTAATAGGGATATTAAGAATACAAAGAACAGTCTCAACTATTCTCTCTGGAGGAAATGACTACCTGAGGCTTTGAAATATTTGGCTAGATCTCTCTCTCTTTTTCTTCCTCTCCCTCCCACCCCCCTTCTTTTTCTGGAACATTCCTTTCAAGGAATGTTATCCCATAAGTCTCTTACGTGATTTTCTTTATGTGTATTTTTTTCTTTTTGTTGGTCTTTTTGTATGCTTTCACTACCATATCTTCCAACTGCCTGATACTGTCTACTTCATCTAGTCTACTGTTTAGTCTCTCTGCTGTACTTTAAATTTAACCATTGAGTTCTTTGGCTTTGATTAAGAGCATAAAAGCATTTACCAAATGAGGGGAACCAGGAGGTCTTTTCAGAGAGAACAACCTGTAAGAAAGCACTTAATATGGTGCATTTCATGGATTGTATCAAGCAGTCAATCTGAATATTTTTTGGAAGTTTCAATGTAAACTGGGCACTGAAATCAGAATTTAGTTAATAAAAGTAGCATAAACAAAGAAGTGAAAGAAATTATGGAGGTTTCAGAAAAAAAAAAGCAACAATAGATGGCTGCTTCTAATATAAAAGCTTGAGGGGCCAAGGCACCAGAGAGCTCCTCATTGGATCATGATGAGCATCATTGTTGATTACTGGATCTACTACTATATCCTGAAAAGTATAGGAAGTTTTTCTCTGCAGCTGTTATAAGCCCCAAAATAGCTCTACAAATGCAAGTGATAAACTTGATCTAAAAAAATGATTAAACAATGTAAAATTCAAAGGTAGAACTTGAATTCAAGGGTGGCTGAATAGAGTGACTAAAATTATTTCACCAGAAACAGGACTTCATCTTTGTCTTGCACTCTCCCATGTCTGCTTTCATTTCTTTTGCCTTCATGTCTTCCTTAAGAACACTTCTTCCAAGTAGCTCTCACTTTCAAATTTGAGTAACTGGAGGGGCCCAATCTTTCCCCTAAGTTCCACAATAGTTTAGGTGGTTCATCCATTCATGAGCAAATCACTATGTGCAGGGGCAAGTGGTTCTACTGTTCTATAGGCTACATGTTCACCCTGGATAAGGAGCAGTCCCACCACATGCACTGAGGTGTGGCTCTTCAATGGTAAATGAAGATGTTGGCAAAGGTGGAATGGATGTTGAGTAAACAGTTCCACTGTGTCCTTTACCATCCTGTGTCCTTTAAACACATCCTCATTAACTGAGGTCAATTGAGTACATATTTTGCTCTTCTTAGCCTAACCAGGCAAAAAAATCATCATTTGAAAAATTATCTTGTTTGAAAGACATTTCACTTGAATGACATGCAATTTTAATTTAGAATACCACAGTTATCTAGAAGTTTACATGGTTGAAATAAAAGCCATAAAATGAAGTATAAAGACCAAACAAATCCACATTGGTATCCATGATGACAGAGTAGAGTAGACATGGCTACCATTTTCAGAACCTCAAGCAATTTAGGACTCCTTTCTCTGAAAGTTAATTTTAAATCATTTGTTATAAAATTTCTATCTTCCCTCCCTTTAATTAAGTAAAGTAATAGATTTTAGAATGTTTTCCACAACTGGCACAAGGTAAGTCTTTTAAAAATCAAGTTTGCTTTGCTAGGTTCTCACTTCCACAGTCCCTGTGTGATTTGGTGACTGAATTCTAGCCAATGTCTTGGCAGTAGGAGAGTGGGTTTTAGAAAATAGTTTTACTTTTATGGGAAAAAAATCAAGTTTTCCTTTTCCACTGGAATTCTTTCCTTTCTATCATAAAAAGAGAAAAATCTCTCCCTTCTACCCTTCTAAGTTTTCTACCTGGGGTCCTGCATACTTAATAGAACAAACAACTGAAAGATAGTTTACTAGCATAGGCACAGTGCATCAATGTGGAAAAACTCAAAAGAGTGAATAGAACTTGAGTTTATATACCATCTTAGCAAAGAATAATAAATTAATAGAAGAATGACAAGACAGAGAAAATATGGGGGTTAGGCTTTCAGCATTTATAGCTGGGAAGGTAAAACAGGGGGAGAACTTACTAGAAAATAAGGGTTATTTAGATAAGATTTATTTGTAGACCCACGTTGGTGCCAACTGTCCATCTTTTTCATGGCCGCAAATCTTCCTCAGGAGAAAGGAGTTCTGACATTCATTTTTCAGAAGTTTCTGGCTTCCAGTCAGACAATAGAAACTCTAAGAAGCTTTCCTCTTTCTGCATCTGATGATTCTCATTTGTCTCCAACTCAAAATAATCTTCCTACCAAAATAACATCATCTTTGATAGCATAATCCGGTCCCTACACTGTCTTGAACGTGATTTGAAAGGATTTTGGGGGCAGCGGCAGCCATATTGTTATCATGCAGGATACATTTATTTAAAGTCCCACGTTGGGCAGAATGCAGATGTATAAAAGAAATAGTCATTCTGGAGCCTGAACCCAAAAAGCCTGTAATCGAGTGTCAAGACATGCACACGTGAATTAACTTGAGAACAATTACAAAACAACTTACAGTATTATTCAGTGCCAACTAATGTAGAACTGATGGCAGCCCTCCAAGATCTACTGTTGGTAACTCCATCCTGCCAACACTTCTTGCCAATCCAGCTCAACTGATGAAGTTTTTAGGAAAGAAGTACCATTTAGAAAAGAGTCCAGTCTCAGATTTTTATAATTTTAAATACATTACTGCCTGCTTAAACACCATTAATAACTTTCACTCTGAAAGTGAACACAGTATCAGTACCAAGAAAAGCAGGGGTCTGGACATTAAGCTTTAATCTTGGTAAACACACTTAACAGGTGTGAGTTGTTTTGTCTGAAATTGAGGTTTCTGAATTGTAAATTCTGAATTGTAAATTCTGAATTGTAATTGGGGATAATAATAGTTACCATGGCTATCTAATGAAATGTAGATAAAATATCTAAGATCCATCTAATTGTTGGACACTGTTCTAGGCACTAGGTAGTAGTGAACCAATGCCCTCATAGACAGTAATTACACTAAAAACAAATATATTCTCTCCAAAATGTAGTACTATGTCTGATGGAAAAATATAAAGCAGAGCTAGGAGAAAAAAAAATGACAGATAATGGGCTGCTGTTTCATAAAGAGTGGTAATAATATATCTTTGATTGTTGGGGAGAGAGGGTTTGTTCACACATGTGCACACAATTGCTTGTTTGGGAACAGAGAAAAGAACTAAAATGATTGAAAATATGTGAAAAATACTTGTTAATTTACTTTGTTAAGTAAGGGAGAGAAGATTATATATTTATTGCTATTATTGCAGATTAAATCTAAATTCCTTCACTAGACAATTCAGATCCTTCTTTAACACAAACTTTGTAACCTTCTATATGCCCACTCCCCTGTATTAACCTAACTTCCAAATAAAATTTTCACTCTGTCTAATTCACCTAATTCACTAATTCATGCACCTCAGGTTACTTCTCTTATTGTTGCTTCTGTTTAGATCCTTTCATTATTTCATTTTTCCTAAATTTTGTGCTCCCTAATGAATAGAAATACCTTTGTCAGTCTTTCTGTAAGTCCCTTTAGCATAGGAGGTATTCAGCAATACCTGCTGATTTTTGTTTCACCTACTAATTTCTTTCTCATCATTTGGCAAACTATCACTGTTGGAATTTATACTTAATTTTATATGAATTTTAAATGAGCTTATGTATCATGGTACAAAAGCAGGATTTTGAAAATTTCTTTATTGCAAATTAGGATCTTTAACTGTAGCTAGGACTTGCCCTAAGGATTAACTCACTATCATTCAAACCAAGAAGTAACTCCTAATCATCTCTGTTCTTTCCATGAGCATGATGCTTTGTATCTTCATAGCTTTTTCATGACGTTGGTGTATTTCTTGCCAGTACACCTTTGTTATAGCCTCTGAAATGAATTTAAGTAAATTCTTCAATTTAAAGAAATCAAGAAAAGGAAGATCAAAGATATAATAGAAAATACAGAATAAATACTAAGTGAGATTTTAATAAGCATAATAATGACCCTCCAGAATATCTTTATCCTACTTCCTGAGACCTATGAATATGTTACTTACACTTACTTGCATGTGAAAAAAGGGTCTTCATATATTGTAAGTATCTTTAGATGGATTATCCTGGATTATCTTTCCACTGGCCTACTATTTTCACAAGAGTCTTTATGAGAGAGATGTGGGAGGGTCAGAGTGAAGGGAGAGGAGCTCCAAGTAATATGATTGCAAGCCAAGGAATACAGACTGCCACTAGAAACTCGTGTCACCGTGTAGCAGAAACACACTCCCTCTGTGTTCTTCTCAAGCTGGTCAAGAAATCAAAACAGCACCTGGCAGTTTGGCCAGGGGAATGATCAATTCAATAAGGGAGAGTTACAAAGATTATGCAGATCTGGATTTCAGTCAGGTACGACAAGGTCTAAATCCTGAACTAATAAGAAAGGGGTCTGGGTAGCCACGGAGAGTAGGCAGATTTCACATAATGAGAAGTTGATTTCATGTTTATTATTAAACTAAAGATAGGTTTCTCAGATAGAAAAGGCATGCCCATTGATAAACCTGCACCAGATGATACACCCAAACCACTCTCTAGGTAGTAAAAGGGAATGGAGATGATTTTGGTAGGGTAAAAATTTCTCCTTAGTCTTCAGAGACTTCAGTGTTCTCAACTCAAAATAATCCATGAGAGTGAGACATCTTGAAGACACATTAAGAATCTTGAGAATTCTTAAGAATCTTGATTTGTTTTGAGTACTGTAAATGAAATGGATTAAAATCAGACTGTTTTTCACCTTCTGTATGGTCTATAATTTGGAGCAAACAACAGATCAGCCTTGCATTTCCAGTGGTGTATCTGTTGTACAGTTAGTGCACTCAGCAATGTAAAGGGGCCAGGAAGAGAGTAGTTGCTCTTTGACCTCTCTCACAGGTAGCATCTGCCTGCCTACCTGTCCTAGTGTATGGTGTTCCTTGTCTCAGAATAAAGGCACACTTTGGATATAAAA